>CM067362.1:44362062-44379562 GCA_034401795.1 Chaetoderma sp. LZ-2023a | reverse complement strand
TACCCAAGAATTTCAAAGAAACATTCAGTAAAACAGCATAGTTCCAATCTGGTGGTGGGGTAAGGACCTGGCGTTGCTTTTCATGCATATTAAAATACATTACAGTAGATGTTTTATTTAATAAATAAGTAGATGTTTTATTTAATGATAATAAAATGTGTATTTCATTCCATCTCGCGTGCGTGCGTGCGTGCGTGCGTGCGTGCGTGCGTGCGTGCGTGCGTGCGTGCGTGCGTGCGTGCGTGCGTGCGTCCGTGCGTGCGTGCGTCTGGACATGTACCTAAAACGAATGGATCCGAATTGGGTTCAAATCTTAATAAATTTCAACAAAGAGTTTGTAGTGGAAGAGAACGTCCATAGAGATTATAGCCTTAATCCGAATTAAAAACCAGAATCTGATCAAGTTATGGATCTATGAATATCTCGGAAATTACAGCACCGATTGGGATCATATTCTAACTTAAAATTGACATAAGCGTACACTAGGATTGTACACCTCTTAGTATGACTTGAGCGTCTGGACAATCACAAAACCTAGTACAATACCACAAAAACTGGAGGGTGTGAGTATATAATCTACTTGGCTCAGTGTTATATATGTATTTTAATATGGATGTGGCATATAAAGATAACATTCTAGAGAAATATGTCTGATTCTAGTGTTCTATTACCTGTTATTCCTTCCACACCAAGACATTTGGAAATCTTCATCCAACAATTTAGGGTCCAAATCGTATCTTTATAGGATGGAAGTGATCCGTCGTATATTCCAGGATTTTCGCGCACCGTGTCTATCAACAATTCCATTTGATTATCCGTTAATTTGAGTTCTGACATTTTCGCAATAACATTCATAAAATGGGAGAATTCCGGATGGGTAATTAAAATAGCTGCGATGAGTGGAAACCACACATATAAATTCCACCAAATAATACTATTTTCTAAAAGCAAGAAAACATGCAACAAAAGATTGACCCACGTGCGTGCACATGAACGCACTCGCTATATCCACGTGTACGAGCAAAGTATTGAATGCAGGGATAATTTGCATGATAAAGCATGTCACGATGACAGGAAGCATGTACCAGCAAAGTAATATTTAATTATTCTTGAGAACTGGAATATCCCAAGAAAACGTCATTTTATGGATTTCCCTAGCGGTTCAGCCGTACACGGTTTGAGAAATATCGAGCAGCGGTCGATTTTATTTTACTGGACGGCTGTGCGGGTAACCGTGTACATGGAAAGGGGTTCATTGTAAAACAACTAAAGCGATTATCCTGCTGCAGTCCGGCTTGCCGCTATGCGGTTATCTGTACGGGTTAACAGTGCACATCGAAATGCGGGCTTACACGGCTTCCTAGTTACAATGTAAATCGCAATCAAGAAACATCTATAAGGTTAGGGATGTGAGAGTGCTAGTGATAAATAGTTTCTCGCTTGTAATACTGAAGCGACGGATGATGAATTGGATGAACATTATGACTTATGAATCTCTTTCAAAATATTAAAATTATTCAATATAACGATTATTAAATTGTATATCCGCCAATGATAATTAGTACACTTGCAGAAGTTTCGAGCTTTGTGACGAAGCTAGATGCTTCATTTTTATTGCTACGTCAGCTAATTAATGACGTATTGGATTATGACGTCAGCTATTGGAGTGACAGATCGGATCCTCTATTGTTCTAATACTTGTTTCCAGGAATAAAGTTATGACACTACCGTCCTCCTTCGCCTAATTTTATCAATCACTGCCTCTTACTTGCTCTGGTCACGGTAACCACTCAACATTCAGTTATCACGACTACTAACAATGAGAAGTATCCATCTTTAGCTATGCTCCACCAATTTCTAGCTAAGCTCCGCTCATGTTTTCCGCGTGCAGTATCGATTTATATACTTTGATTCCTGAATTCTCAGAATCTAAATTTCAAGGTAATTATGCAGGTAAGTGGTTAAATATCTTGAAACTAATTTAACTTGGTGCTGTTGCTGACTATGGAAGTAACAGCGCCCAGTCAAATTAGTTTCCAAATATTCAACAGGAAGTTTATTAAATAGTAAATCCATCAAAGACATACAATTCTTAAAGCTGACGCACTTTGAAATGTTCATGATGGACCTCGATAAGTCATTTATTACGTATTTTGATTGTGACGTCACCCTACAGGTGACGTAATTGATTATGACCTCATCATTATCTCCACTTCAATTACAATCATCACCATGACAATCATGACTATCACAGCTGCCTTCCAATATCACCACAACTATCACCCGCCGACAACCGTCACAACTGCCTTCATCATTATCTTCACCGTCATCACTGCCAAAATCACAGGCGCAGTCAGAAGCATCTCAAACATGACCACCATTACCACTATCTTCCTGAAAATGTCTCTATTGCTAATGATCTTTATTACTTGAGCAACACATTTCCAATCCTGCAGCTCCGGGATGGTCGAATATCTCGATCAAACATTGACATATATTTGTATAAATAAAGCTGCAATGCAAATCTGTGTGACTGGTATCTTCGACTATAGGAGGTTGTGATAACATACCATTCGCCTGTCTATATCCGCATATGATTCATTCCCAGTTATTTAATGCTTGAACAGAGGTTATCTTCGCCAATGGATATTGTCATGCTGCGGATGCTTATTGAGATGAACAGCCAGTCGACGTATTTGAAAGTATCGTGCCAGTGGTTTGACAATAGTCATCGGGATGAACCTTTTCAGAATGCACAAAAGGCAAAAATTTGGCATGATCGACGAGTTTCTAGCCATCGCTACCAAATCGTTTCTGATGTATGCATAAGAGATGATTAGCTACATGAATCTCATTGAAATTGCAAAACCGATTGAAGGGGCGGGGGAGGGATGGGGGCCTTATACAGTCACTAGCCAGAGGTTAAGATTGTCCTTCTCCACTTTGATCAATTCGAGCCAATTGTTGGCGGACTCGCATATGAAAAACGTCGCGAGCTATCCACTCACAATGCATGTACCCAGATGAAGGAAACCATGATTTTGCTTCTACACAATAAGTCAAATACGATCCCATGGTGTATGTGAGGCATGCTGACACTGACAAAGCTGATGACATGGGCCTCATATCCTAAAATCCATGGAGAGGCAGAGCGATGAATTGCCAGGTAAATAAGACTGGGTGGGAGAGCTGTACTGCATATGTTGTCCTCTCCAGTCCCTGCCTACAAAGAGGACAACTAAAGTTGATGTCACAACGTGGTGCGAACAGCTGCTGTGTAGTAGCAGTCCTGGGTCAAAGGGGGGAACAGTTCAGCAAATCGACAAACTAGATTGCTTTAAGCTTAAGGTAGGCCAGACCAATGTTCTTGGTGAAACCATATGCACGACTGCAGAAAACAAGAGGCAGCATCGATCTCAGGTTAGCACTCAAGCATCAATACAATTATGGTGGTAGTGTCATATTAGGCAGGGCAGCTTCCATTTTAGCAGCGGCATTACCAGAGTGGCAGAGGGTGTGATGGCATTGTATTTTTGATATGGTATGTTCGGCTTCTTGAAGAATGGCTTTCAACTCGCTTGGAAGCCTAAGTATTTAAATACGCCGACCCAGGTATTTACATAGTTACCTATGCATACCTGCCAGTCTGCAAACTTCCGTCAAACCTCCTATGTGTGAGTGAGTGAGTGAGTGAGTGAGTGAGTGAGTGAGTGAGTGAGTGAGTGAGTGAGTGAGTGAGTGAGTGAGTGAGTGAGTGAGTGAGTGAGTGAGTGAGTGAGTGAGTGAGTGAGTGAGTGTGTTAGTGAGTGAGTGGGTGGGTTGGTGGGTGGGTGGGTGAGTGGGTGGGTGGGTGGGTGGGTGGGTGGGTGGGTGGGTGGGTGAGTGAGTGAGCGTGTTATGCTTTTTTGTTTATTCCGAACGGGTGCATCGTTTTGAGTTCTTTGATCCAGTAGTGTTCTCTGTTTAATCTTAGTTTTTTGTTATCTGTAAAAATTCTTTCAATTGGTCTTATCGTGATGTCTTTCATAGAATGTCTTGGATGGTTGAAATGCCATGAGATTCTCGTGTCTGTTTGGTGTCGGATTGCATGGATATGTTGTGTGAGTCGTTTGCTGAGTGTTTGACTTGTTTCTCCTATGTATTGAGAGCTGCATTGCTTGCATTCTATGAGGTAAATAATGTTGGTGGTATTGCAGCTCATTTGTGTTGATTTTGTAGTCTTTACCAGTGACGAAACTAGTGAATTTGTCTGCAGTGTTCATGTATTGTTTGCATGTGATGCAATTGTTGTTGTTGCATTGTCGGAGTGTCCCTACTATGTCGTGAGTGTCATTTGGTGTCGGTACGATCTTATTGTTAGCATCTGGATTTTTTATTTTAATTAGGCTAGAGTGGACTAGGTGGTCCCTAATGCTTTTATTTTTCTTGAATGCTACTACTGGGTAGTTGGGAAAAATTGGTGCTAAGATTGGTGAAGACAAGATGTACTTTTCCCAGTATGTTCGAATGGATTTGCCTATGTGTTCTAATGATGGGTGGTATTGTAGTATGCAAGCTGGCCTAGGCTGTTTTTGTGTGGGTTGTTTGTAAAGAATGTCTTCTCTCTGTGTGTTCTCGGTTTTTTCTATGATGGCTTTAATTTCTGTCTCTTTGTATCCCCGGTGGATGAATGCATCTGTGAGTTCCTGTGTGCGTTGTTTTAATCTAGTAGGATCTGTGATGATGCGTTTGTATCTTAATGCTTGGCTGTAGATTATGGAATGTTTTGTGTTTTTAGGGTGGCTTGATTGTTTGTGAAGATACTGTTGTTTGTCTGTAGGTTTTCTGTATAGGTCCAATTTAAGCTTGTTATCTTCTTTGTATACCATTGTGTCCAAAAATGGGATTTTTTCCGTTGAATATTCCAAGTAAAATTTTATTGTGGGATGCTCTTTATTCATGTGTGCGTGAAATTCAAGTAGTTCGTTCTCACTGGTGTTCCAAATGAAAAATATGTCATCTATGTATCTAACTAAGTGAGATGGAGTGCTGCCCATCCATGTTGATAACATTCTGCTTACTATGGTGTACACGTAAATGTTAGCATATTTGACAGCAAACTTGGCTCCCATGGCTGTTCCATGTGTTTGTATGTAGTAGTCTTCATTGAATTGGAAGCTGTTTTTTGTAAGAATGTATCTCATTATTTGGGCCAATTCGTCTGGGTAGATGTGTGCAGGTGTGTGGTTATTGTTGTTTGTGTTTGTTTTTTCAAGTGTATGTCTGTAATGTTCTGTGACAATCTGTATGCCTTCTTCGTGTGGGATGTTTGTGTATAGTGATCTGACATCCATTGTGCATAGGATTGAGCCAGCATCCACTGTAGTGTTTTCTATATGTTGGATGAATGCAGTGGTGTCTCGTAGTAGATTTGGGATATCATTTTCCGTGTCTTTTAGTAGGTGGTCTGTGAATTCATTAATGCGTGACGTGGGGCCATCGCAGTTGGATACAATCGGGCGTCCGGGTGGAGGTATTTTGCCTTTGTGTATCTTAGGGTTAATGTAGATGCGCGGAGTTCTGACTTTGAATTCGGTGAGATATCTGTGTGTCTGTCCTGTGATGGCTCCGGTGATTAGGAGTTCGTTAATGTATGCATCTATGGTGTCTTTATATTCTAAAGTGGGATTTTCACTGAGTTTGGTGTAGTATGCGACATCTGTAAGTTGTCTGTGTACTTCTGCAATGTAGTCTGTTTTGTTGAGAATGACTATTGCGGAGCCTTTGTCTGCTGGTCTGATGACTATGTTTGTGTTATTAGCTAATGTTTTGAGGGCTGTTTTCTCATGGTGTGTGATGTTGGATCGTGGTGACTTGTCGGGTGGTTTGGTGATAAGCTTGGTGAGTGATGACCGGAGTTTGTTGATGGCATTGGGTGTTGTGCTTGGTCTCCATTCTGAGTGTAGTTTGAATTTGGATGGTGCTGTGGGTTTTTCAAGGTTGTTGCTGTAAAAGTAGTATTTGCATTCTAACTTCCTGATGAATTGATCTATGCAATGTATTTGTGTGTCTGGTGATATGTGGTGTGGTGTGGGTACAAATGAAAGGCCTTTGTTTAGAACGGAATTTTCTGTTTTGGTAAGTTTGTGGTTGGACAGGTTAACGACAATATCTGGTGTTGTTTTTTGTTTGTTGATGATGCGTTGTTTTCTGCGTTTTTGTAGTTGTGTACCTGATGTTAAACGTCTAATTGGCCGATTATTTCTAAGAGTAGTTTTTTCACATTTTCGTTTTTGGATTGTTTTATGGCTTCGGCATATGATTTGGTTTGTGGTGTGCTTGTACTTGTCTGTGATGTTGTTTGGATGGGTTGGGTTCTGGGTTGGTGTGTTGAGTGTGTGATAGGTTGTGTTCTGGGAAGGTACATCTGCTCTCTTGGTGGTGATGGATGTGCGTGGTGGATGGGAGGTGGTTGTCTTGAGTAGGGTATTATAAAGTGTCGGTTGTTTGTGTAGTGGCGGTTGGTTTGTGATGTTTGTTTTGGTCCAACTTGCCCTGGTTTGAAGGTGGTTTGTTGTGAATGTGGTTTGTTCTGTATGTGTGGTGCTCCCCCGTTTTTTGGCGGGGGAAGTGGGTTACTCCTCGGTTGTCTCTCTGTGTTGGTCTGTGGTTGCTGTTTGAGCTGTGTAGGTCTAAACCATTGAGTTGTGGTTTGGTTGTTCTGTGGTGTTTGTGGTCTTGTGTATGTATGTGGGTTTTGCTGTGTGTGTTGTCTTTGTGCTGGTTGAGGTGTTGGCAACAGCGGTGGTCTGTGGCGTCTCTCTGTTGGTGCGTGTTGTGCTGGGTGTACTTGCTTCTGCGTGTGGTTTATTTGATGTTGTAGATCCATCAAAGGCGGGATGTTTGCCTTTCGCATGACTGGGTTTTGTGTGCTTTGTTTGTGTGTGTCATTGTGTGTCCTGTTTGTGTTTGTTGTGTGTGTCTTTATGCTGGTTGTGGCGAACTTAGCAGCTATCCTGTGTGCCTTAGCAACAGCTCTGTCCGCCTCGTATGTGTGTGAGTCTAACAGATTCCCTTCAATTATGTGTGCTTGCTGTTTGTGGTAGTGTAGTTTTTTGTAGTAATGTTCTAGGATTGCGTGTTGGATGCTGTTAGCCGCGGCTTTTAAGATCGAGTCGATCTCTGCAGTGGTTTCTGTGTTGGGGTCTACGATGGCTAGTGCTATGTCTGGCTTAACGATATGTGTGTTGTTCTTGATGGCATGTTCTATGTTCTGTATGTGGTGCTGCAGTTGTTCTGTTTTGCATAGGGATTTGTATAGTTGCTGAAATGTTTTTTCGTGCTGTTGGTTGACAGGGTGCTCTAAATCGTCTTTGCTGAAGATTGGTGGTAGGCGTGTCTGTGTTTCTGCATCCGTGTGTGCTTTTGTTGTTAATGTGGTGGTGTTAGTAGTGGCTGCAGAGGTGGCCGATTGTTGTGGTGGTGGTGGTGACGGCGGGGTGGTTGCTGTTGGCTTGTGCGTTGTAGTTGTGTGTTCTTCTGTAGGGTTGACTGATTGTGTGGCTTGTCTTGGTGTGGGTGTGAACTTTGGGTGTAACTCTGTCTGGCTCCTGGTCTGTGGCCTGTTATCCACTGGATTCATAGTGGACAGGTGGGTGCGCGCGCGTGTGTGTGTGCGCGCGCGCGCGTGTGTGTGTGTGTGTGTGCGTGTGTGCGCTTGTGAGTGTGTGTGGTTAAAAACATGTCCAATACAAACCACACAATCAGTCAACCCTACAGAAGAACACACAACTACAACGCACAACCCAACAGCAACCACCCCGCCGTCACCACCACCACCACAACAATCGGCCACCTCTGCAGCCACTACTAACACCACCACATTAACAACAAAAGCACACACGGATGCAGAAACACAGACACGCCTACCACCAATATTCAGCAAAGACGATTTAGAGCACCCTGTCAACCAACAGCACGAAAAAACATTTCAGCAACTATACAAATCCCTATACAAAACAGAACAACTGCAGCACCACATACAGAACATAGAACATGCCATCAAGAACAACACACATATCGTTAAGCCAGACATAGCACTAGCCATCGTAGACCCCAACACAGAAACCACTGCAGAGATCGACTCGATCTTAAAAGCCGCGGCTAACAGCATCCAACACGCAATCCTAGAACATTACTACAAAAAACTACACTACCACAAACAGCAAGCACACATAATTGAAGGGAATCTGTTAGACTCACACACATACGAAGCGGACAGAGCTGTTGCTAAGGCACACAGGATAGCTGCTAAGTTCGCCACAACCAGCATAAAGACACACACAACAAACACAAACAGGACACACAATGACACACACAAACAAAGCACACAAAACCCAGTCATGCGAAAGGCAAACATCCCGCCTTTGATGGATCTACAACATCAAATAAACCACACGCAGAAGCAAGTACACCCAGCACAACACGCACCAACAGAGAGACGCCACAGACCACCGCTGTTGCCAACACCTCAACCAGCACAAAGACAACACACACAGCAAAACCCACATACATACACAAGACCACAAACACCACAGAACAACCAAACCACAACTCAATGGTTTAGACCTACACAGCTCAAACAGCAACCACAGACCAACACAGAGAGACAACCGCGGAGTAACCCACTTCCCCTGCCAAAAAACTGGGGAGCACCACACATACAGAACAAACCACATTCACCACAAACCACCTTCAAACCAGGGCAAGTTGGACCAAAACAAACATCACAAACCAACCGCCACTACACAAACAACCGACACTTTATAATACCCTACTCAAGACAACCACCTCCCATCCACCACGCACATCCATCACCACCAAGAGAGCAGATGTACCTTCCCAGAACACAACCTATCACACACTCAACACACCAACCCAGAACCCAACCCATCCAAACAACATCACAGACAAGTACAAGCACACCACAAACCAAATCATATGCCGAAGCCATAAAACAATCCAAAAACGAAAATGTGAAAAAACTACTCTTAGAAATAATCGGCCAATTAGACGTTTAACATCAGGTACACAACTACAAAAACGCAGAAAACAACGCATCATCAACAAACAAAAAACAACACCAGATATTGTCGTTAACCTGTCCAACCACAAACTTACCAAAACAGAAAATTCCGTTCTAAACAAAGGCCTTTCATTTGTACCCACACCACACCACATATCACCAGACACACAAATACATTGCATAGATCAATTCATCAGGAAGTTAGAATGCAAATACTACTTTTACAGCAACAACCTTGAAAAACCCACAGCACCATCCAAATTCAAACTACACTCAGAATGGAGACCAAGCACAACACCCAATGCCATCAACAAACTCCGGTCATCACTCACCAAGCTTATCACCAAACCACCCGACAAGTCACCACGATCCAACATCACACACCATGAGAAAACAGCCCTCAAAACATTAGCTAATAACACAAACATAGTCATCAGACCAGCAGACAAAGGCTCCGCAATAGTCATTCTCAACAAAACAGACTACATTGCAGAAGTACACAGACAACTTACAGATGTCACATACTACACCAAACTCAGTGTAAATCCCACTTTAGAATATAAAGACACCATAGATGCATACATTAACGAACTTCTAATCACCGGAGCCATCACAGGACAGACACACAGATATCTCACCGAATTCAAAGTCAGAACTCCGCGCATCTACATTAACCCTAAGATACACAAAGGCAAAATACCTCCACCCGGACGCCCGATTGTATCCAACTGCGATGGCCCCACGTCACGCATTAATGAATTCACAGACCACCTACTAAAAGACACGGAAAATGATATCCCAAATCTACTACGAGACACCACTGCATTCATCCAACATATAGAAAACACTACAGTGGATGCTGGCTCAATCCTATGCACAATGGATGTCAGATCACTATGCACAAACATCCCACACGAAGAAGGCATACAGATTGTCACAGAACATTACAGACATACACTTGAAAAAACAAACACAAACAACAATAACCACACACCTGCACACATCTACCCAGACGAATTGGCCCAAATAATGAGATACATTCTTACAAAAAACAGCTTCCAATTCAATGAAGACTACTACATACAAACACATGGAACAGCCATGGGAGCCAAGTTTGCTGTCAAATATGCTAACATTTACGTGTACACCATAGTAAGCAGAATGTTATCAACATGGATGGGCAGCACTCCATCTCACTTAGTTAGATACATAGATGACATATTTTTCATTTGGAACACCAGTGAGAACGAACTACTTGAATTTCACGCACACATGAATAAAGAGCATCCCACAATAAAATTTTACTTGGAATATTCAACGGAAAAAATCCCATTTTTGGACACAATGGTATACAAAGAAGATAACAAACTTAAATTGGACCTATACAGAAAACCTACAGACAAACAACAGTATCTTCACAAACAATCAAGCCACCCTAAAAACACAAAACATTCCATAATCTACAGCCAAGCATTAAGATACAAACGCATCATCACAGATCCTACTAGATTAAAACAACGCACACAGGAACTCACAGATGCATTCATCCACCGGGGATACAAAGAGACAGAAATTAAAGCCATCATAGAAAAAACCGAGAACACACAGAGAGAAGACATTCTTTACAAACAACCCACACAAAAACAGCCTAGGCCAGCTTGCATACTACAACACCACCCATCATTAGAACACATAGGCAAATCCATTCGAACCTACTGGGAAAAGTACATCTTGTCTTCACCAATCTTAGCACCAATTTTTCCCAACTACCCAGTAGTAGCATTCAAGAAAAATAAAAGCATTAGGGACCACCTAGTCCACTCTAGCCTAATTAAAATAAAAAATCCAGATGCTAACAATAAGATCGTACCGACACCAAATGACACTCACGACATAGTAGGGACACTCCGACAATGCAACAACAACAATTGCATCACATGCAAACAATACATGAACACTGCTGACAAATTCACTAGTTTCGTCACTGGTAAAGACTACAAAATCAACACACAAATGAGCTGCAATACCACCAACATTATTTACCTCATAGAATGCAAGCAATGCAGCTCTCAATACATAGGAGAAACAAGTCAAACACTCAGCAAACGACTCACACAACATATCCATGCAATCCGACACCAAACAGACACGAGAATCTCATGACATTTCAACCATCCAAGACATTCTATGAAAGACATCACGATAAGACCAATTGAAAGAATTTTTACAGATAACAAAAAACTAAGATTAAACAGAGAACACTACTGGATCAAAGAACTCAAAACGATGCACCCATTCGGAATAAACAAAAAAGCATAACACGCTCACTCACTCACCCACCCACCCACCCACCCACCCACCCACCCACCCACTCACCCACCCACCCACCCACTCACTCACTAACACACTCACTCACTCACTCACTCACTCACTCACTCTCACTCACTCACTCACTCACTCACTCACTCACTCACTCACTCACTCACTCACTCACTAACTCACTCACTCACTCACTCACTCACTCACTCACTCACACATAGGAGGTTTGACGGAAGTTTGCAGACTGGCAGGTATGCATAGGTAACTATGTAAATACCTGGGTCGGCGTTTTTAAATACTTAGGCTTCATAAATCAGTTCCGTCATTTTTGTATCTAATAACAGATCCCTCGCATACACACACATACGCACATATGCATGCATAGACACACAGACGCACACGCACGCACATACACAAACACACACACATACATATATATATATATATATATATATATATATATATATATATATATATATATACACACACACACACACACACACACACACACACACACACACACACACACACACACACACACACACACACACACACACACACACACACACACACACACACACACACACACACACACACACACACACACACACACACACACACACACACACACACACACACGAGGTTTGATGGACACTAATGACCAGTATGCACACATAGATTCTGTCTAAGTGAGACATACAAAATCATTTATGCTGCAGCTTGGAAGTAGAGTGTGAATCCACACACGCTGTCAAAGCTTTGGCGGTAATCACACGATGGTTGTGGCAGGTAAGCTGGTTGGTGATGTGTTTCTTGGTGTGTATGCGAAGCTTAATAGGATAGTCTTGAGGCGGTGGCTCAGGCCATTGGTATAATGGCTGTTCCATTCTATCGTATGGTTGCTTTGTTGCTGAATAGATGGGTGCTTGTACAGGTAACTGTTCATGCCAGTCATTGGCGGGCTTGTCAAGTGGCCATATTTACCTGTGGAACAGTTGTTCAGGTAATCTGGTAAAAGCAGGCTGGATCAGTTGACTGGGTGCCTGTATTAGTTCAGGTGGTTGACGAGATAGTTGTGGTGGCAGTTGATCCAGTGGTGGCTGGACTCTAGGGCTGGAGTGCAATAATGTGGTTTAAACCTCGGTTTTGTCTAAACCTGGTAGCAAATCGCTACATAGACCCAGTTATCAGAGACTTATTACCAGGCGTATCCCTAAACCTCATCCATATTCAGATGCGCTGTTTAAACCAGGTAACAGCTACAGCAGGTTTAAGCCTGGTTTAACCATGTTTATTTTAACTTCATTCGCATACCATGCTCGGGGAAATTTAACATTTACATTTTTAGCTAACAATATATAGGTATATAGGGACATGGCTTATTATTAAAATATATTAATACACCGTTGGACATAATACATAAAATGGCAATAAAATAAATCAGTGCAATTCTGATAATACACAATGAGCTCGCTTAAATACCTGATAATATCTCATTATGCATATGAATGAAAGAGGTTTGCCCCGACCTAACTTAGTGGCGGCCTTATTTGCCTAATTCAAAAGTGCCAATTTTACACATGGCAATATGAGTTAAACTACCTTACCCTAGGTTTAGATTTTTATCGTATTTGTTCTAAGGTTTCGGACATAAACTACCTTCTTGAAACCGGTTTATTAGCTGGTTTGTTACATGGTTCAACTTTTAATATTCTGATAACATTATGCTATAGCTCTCATAGAATCGATTTAAGTGTACATACCTTTAGAAAGGTGATATTAACATGTGTGTTAAATTATTGTTCATATTGGACCAATGTTTTAAGTCAGTCTAACTGCGGGTTTAAACCCAGTGATAGCTAAATCAGGTTTAACTCTTTAAACCAGGTCTAGCTAAACCGCCTTGTTGAATTCCATCCTAGGTGTTTCAGTCCATTATATATATATGATTATTCTTATAGATAGACTGATCGCGTGGCTTTGATAAAATCACAGTTCCTGGTCGACGATGTTGTTGATGATGGTTTAGACAAAAAACAAAGAACCATTGGTCGACAGGGGATGGCTGCAGTTTTGATGTGGAGATGGATGGAAGTACTGAGGTGAGTAGAGGCTGAGTGGGCTATCAGCAATTATTTACCTACTTAGCTTTAATTCACCTCTTCAATGCGATAGTCTGCCAGTGGCAAGTACTATATGTGTTTATTACATGTAGGTCGTTAGCTAAGCAACATCCATACAATGTGTTCTAGTTGCTCGAGTTATAGGACTTTGTTTTGTTTTTGCTTGCTAACGTTGTTTCACATCTCTGTGGACAGATGTAGTTATCCATGTATCCATAGACAGGCGAATGGTATGTTATCACAACCTCCTATAGTCGAAGATACCAGTCACACAGATTTGCATTGCAGCTTTATTTATAAAATATTTGTCAATGTTTGATCGAGATATTCGACCATCCCGGAGCTGCAGGATTGGAAATGTGTTGCTCAAGTAATAAAGATCATTAGCAATAGAGACATTTTCAGGAAGATAGTGGTAATGGTGGTCATGTTTGAGATGCTTCTGACTGCGCCTGTGATTTTGGCAGTGATGACGGTGAAGATAATGATGAAGGCAGTTGTGACGGTTGTCGGCGGGTGATAGTTGTGGTGATATTGAAGGCAGCTGTGATAGTCGTGATTGTCATGGTGATGATTGTAATTGAAGTGGAGACAACGATGATGTCGTAATCAATTACGTCACCTGTAGGGTGACGTCACAATCAAAATACGTAATAAATGACTTATCGCGGTCCATCATGAACATTTCAAAGTGTGTCAGCTTTAAGAATTGTATGTCTCTGATGGATTTACTATTTAATAAACTTTCTGTTGAATATTTGGAAACTAATTTGACTGGGCGCTGTTACTTCCATAGTCAGCAACAGCACCAAGTTAAATTAGTTTCAAGATATTTAACCACTTACCTGCATAATTACCTTGAAATTTGGATTCTGAGAATTCAGGAATCAAAGTATATAAATCGATACCAACACGCGGAAAACATGAGCGGAGCTTAGCTAGAAATTGCTGGAGCATAGCTAAAGATGGATACTTCTCATTGTTAATAGTCGTGATAACTGAATGTTGAGTGATTACCGTGACCAGAGCAAGTAAGAGGCAGTGATTGATAAAATTAGGCGAAGGAGGACGGTGGTGTCATAACTTTATTCGTGGAAACAAGTATTAGAACAATAGAGGATCCGATCTGTCACTCCAATAGCTGACGTCATAATCCAATACGTCATTAATTAGCTGACGTAGCAATAAAAATGAAGCATCTAGCTTCGTCACAAAGCTCGAAACTTCTGCAAGTGTACTAATTATCTTTGGCGGATATACAATTTAATAATCGTTCTATTGAATAATTTTAATATTTTGAAAGAGATTCATAAGTCACAATGTTCATCCAATTCATCATCCGTCGCTTCAGTATTACAAGCGAGAAACTATTTATCACTAGCACTCTCACATCCCTAACCTTATAGATGTTTCTTGATTGCGATTTACATTGTAACTAGGAAGCCGTGTAAGCCCGCATTTCGATGCGCACGGTTAACCCGTACAGATAACCGCATAGCGGCAAGCCGGACTGCAGCAGGAAAATCGCTTTAGTTGTTTTACAATGAACCCCTTTCCATGTACACGGTTACCCGCACAGCCGTCCAGTAAAATAAAATCGACCGCTGCTCGATATTTCTCAAACCGTGTACGGCTGAACCGCTAGGGAAATCCATAAAATGACGTTTTCTTGGGATATTCCAGTTCTCAAGAGTAATTAAATATTACTTTGCTGGTACATGCTTCCTGTCATCGTGACATGCTTTATCATGCAAATTATCCCTGCATTCAATGCTTTGCTCGTACACGTGGATATAGCGAGTGCGTTCATGTGCACGCACGTGGGTCAATCTTTTGTTGCACATTTTCTTGCTTTTAGAAAATAGTATTATTTGGTGGAATTTATATGTGTAGTTTCCACTCATCGCAGCTATTTTAATTACCCATCCGGAATTCTCCCATTTTATGACTGTTATTGCGAAAATGTCCGAACTCAAATTAACGGATAATCAAATGGAATTGTTGATAGACACGGTGCGCGAAAATCCTGGAATATATGACCAATCACTTCCATCCTATAAAGATACGATTTGGACCCTAAATTGTTGGAAGAAGATTTCGAAATGTCTTGGTGTGGAAGGAATAACAGGTAATAGAACACTAGAATCAGACATATTTCTCTAGAATGTTATCTTTATATGCCACATCCATATTAAAATACATATATAACACTGAGCCAAGTAGACTATATACTCACACCCTCCAGTTTTTGTGGTATTGTACTAGGTTTTGTGATTGTCCAGACGCTCAAGTCATACTAAGAGTTGTACAATCCTAGTGTACGCTTATGTCAATTTTAAGTTAGAATACGATCCCAATCGGAGCTGTAATTTCCGAGATATTCATAGATCCATAACTTAATCAGATTCTGGTTTTTAATTCGGATTAAGGCTATAATATGTATGGACGTTCTCTTCCACTACAAACTCTTTGTTGAAATTTATTAAAATTTGAACCCAATTCGGATCCATTCGTTTTAGGTACATGTCCAGACGCACGCAGGCACGCACGCACGCACGCACGCACGCACGCACGCACGCACGCGAGATGGAATGAAATACACATTTTATTATCATTAAATAAAACATCTACTTATTTATTAAATAAAACATCTACTGTAATGTATTTTAATATGCATGAAAAGCAACGCCAGGTCCTTACCCCACCACCAGATTGGAACTATGCTGTTTTACTGAATGTTTCTTTGAAATTCTTGGGTACGTTAAAATTTAATTGTCGATTGTCATCTTCTTCTTCTTCTTCTTCTTCTTCTTCTTCTTCTTCTTTTCGATCGCTGGTATCACACATGGAGAGCCGTTCTCGAGATGTCGGTTGTCATTACAGGTGACGTTCTGAGAAAAAAAATTGAGAAACAAACGGGATGCGTATCTAAAGAACAAAAGGAATATGCAAAGCAAAAAGAGTGGATCCGCGGCATCAAAGGTGACACAGATCCTATTCTATGACCAACTATCATTCCTCGAGCCGTGCATCGCTGATCGTAGGTGAGGACATACTTTTTAAATGCATATATGTTACAATAGACTTCATCACACTTAGAACGAATGTCAGAAATTACGCGTCTGTGTACTCTTAAAATTAAATGAATATTTAATACAGTTATACAATTAAAATTACGTATTGAAAATACTTGTTGACGGAACAATATTTCACATGATTTCAATGTATCTATTTGCAGCACAGTGAGCAATATTCCTGCGAGTCAACCCAGTCTAGATAGAGAGTTAGTTTCATCAGATGATGAACAGGATGCTGCTAGAGACGATGGCAATTACACTGTTCGTTCTCACTCTAATTCTGATGGCGACGGGCCCGACGAGAATGTCACTACACAAAGGTAAGCATTGTAGGCATTAATCACGCAGGGTTCTTCGAACATAATCTGATTGCCAAGCTAATGGATGCGCAACAAAATAATCTTTGAATATGTTCCTGATACGAGCTGCTTCAACAGTTCCTCTCGTACCATGTGCTCGTAGTCCCGGCAAAGCGTCTACTTCATTTGATTGACATCCCTCGAGTAGTTCTACAATTGATGCAGGAGTTGAATCTGTTTAAGCATATTATGCAAGATAGTGGTAGCTTGAATAGTATTAGTAACCGCCTCTGGTAAAACAGCTATCTTTGTGTGGAAAACACGCCACCTTGCAGCTAACAAGCCAAATGAATATCAAAAGAGGCAGAGGACATTCTACTGTCCTGCGTGCTCTGGAATGCCTGTAATTATACACTTGTTGGCTTTCAGTAGAGCCGCGTCCAGGATAAGGACGCATGATGTGTCTCTGTAACGGAAAAGCCTTCATCACCAAGTAATACATAGGGCATAGGACCGAGTTCTTCAGCACCTGTGATAACAGCATCATGCGGCAAATGTAGAGCATTCGGATGCTGTATTGCCATACCCAGCTGGGAATGGGCAAATATCCCAGCATCC
>CM067362.1:44177062-44359562 GCA_034401795.1 Chaetoderma sp. LZ-2023a | reverse complement strand
ATGGATATAGCAAGTCTTTGTTTGGCAGATATTGCTTCCCGGATGACCGTCTTTTTTGGTGATGAGTGGCCCCACAAAGCTCAAAACAAAGTCAAGTTGCTCAGAGGACATCTGGAAATATTGCCTAAACTTGTTCCTATCCAATTCTAGTTCTCTCACCAAATTGCCATAACAACCTTGCTGTGACCTTCTCCTTATAATGTCATGTACGCAGAACCTGTGCTTACTCGTTGGTTGTCATTAAACGTCGTCTCATCAACAATATAACCGTCATATTTTGCAAACATTGACTTTTCTTTAATACTCTTCTTCTAACGACGACATGGTTCCGTCTGTATTTCCGTCTGTTTGCACATATAATTCCAAATTCTAGTCACATGCCGCTTACCTATTCTAAACCTATTCTACTTAGCTACAATTAATTCCTAAGAGAGCCGTATTATAATAAAATATAACAAAGTTAACCTTAAGGTCTTCTCTCTATCTGACTAGCCAGCTAACTACATAGCTGACAATCTCACTACTCACTAGCTGTCACAGAGACCGCTGTGGAAGTCAGTCCGAGTCCGTAGCCATAACTCTGGCTGTCTAACTTTAACCGTCTGTCGTCAACATTCGCCCACTCTTAAATATGATGCTGTCGTTATGTCAACAAAGTGTGTGCATTAATTGATGGGGTGTATGTGCGTGAATGTGGCATAGGAGTATAATTAACTAATTTAACTAATAATAATAATAATAATAATAATAATAATAATAATAAAAATTACGTATCTAATACAATCGTATAACAGCATATTATAACATGGTTACATCGCAGTACATGAGTTATACTCTTCACGTGCTCATTCCGACTAATAACCGATTGTTTCATTGTGGGCGTGTCGATTAATAGTCTATGCATAATATATTCGTCCGTTTATTGCTGTAACATTCACGATCTGTCCCATGAGTCTGTCACGTGTCACGGGGCGTGTCGATCATCCAACCGTATCCTATAGTCGTATAGTCGCGCGTGCGTGTTTGGGCGAGGCTATTGTCAAGGGTATGCGTGCGTTCCTGCGCGCGTTCTTGAGGCTGATGTGTCCGTGTGCGCGTGTGTGTGTATCTCTCTATTCCCGTCCATTCGTGTTGGTGTGTTCATGTGGCTATGTCCCTGTACCATATTATCCCCGGCTTCACCTAGGATACTCCGTATCCTGCGAAAAGAAAAACAAAGAAAAGAGCAGCAAACATTGTCATCAACATATAATTATCTACATATTCGATTATTAACTGTAGGCCTATCACTGATGAGAATTTAACATCTCGTTTTAAAGTTAAAATCTAAAGAGTTAATTTAATTACTGACAAGCATTTGCATCAGTATTCTATCTACATCATGTCAATTTGCATCATCATCATCATTGTGAAGTATATAAGTTAGTCTGAAAACAATCACGTATTCACGATGAAGCCAAATCCAATAATCTTCAAATAAACCAATCTCACATAAATTTTAATTAATATTTACATCTACTTTCATAATTGCTCTAATTAATACGACTACCGACATCGGAATACCTCAGTTAGATGAAATAATAACTTCCTTGCTTAATTTCCAATTCAATCAGATTACGTTATAAACGCATGTGATCAAAATAACCAAATGGACTATAATCATTGCATTCCAACTCATTCTCTACCTGAATTTGCATTATTATCTCTTCAGGCTGCATCTTCACGCAGTGCAATTATACATACATCTGCCTTTGACACATATTCACATTATACCTACGACGATACCCGAAACCTTCCTGGATGCTTTGTCTGTTCATCTCCTTTCTCCAATCTGAAAAGGAAAAATATATAACAAACAGCAGTATCTATTCTGGGAAGGCTTATGATAGGTCTACTATAGCACTGCATTTTAATAGAAAATTAGTAATTTTAATTAGATAAGGCGATGTCTCTGATTGTTAAGTTTCTGCCGAGAATGATGCTGGTCTGATTGTTTGAAATTCATCTGGTGGTCATGTGCTTTTCTCAGCTCTTCATTTTCTCAAAATAGCCGTAGTATCGGCATGTCGGGTGTTGACATCAGTCAGATTTTTAACGTCGTTTTCATGAGTTCTTGCTACTGAGCGTAAACTGTAGTAATCCTCTCGTAGTTTATTTATCTGACGTTAAAATGCAATATCACTTTTGTCAGAGGCAGCCATGATGTCATTTACTGTTGACTTCAGGTCAAGTACTTGATTCGCTGAGCATTTATAATTACCTTCAAGAATTTAGTATTCATGTCGTTCGTCTTTCAGTTGTTTCTTTACTGACATCAGTTCATCTTTGATAACATTTTCATTGCCTGGACATGCTACTAAGACTGACGAATCGAGAGAGGCAAACGGAAACTCTAAACTGTCTTCATATTGATGGCTTTCAACTGTAGCAGGATTATTCTGAGGAACAGATGATTCATTACATTCTGATGGACAGGTTCAATTCAACTTGTGAAGCCTGATATTTCGAAACTGGAAGCTCTGTCATCGTAGATCTATCGGTTTGAGTCTTTAATCTTCTCTGTTTTTCGTGTGCTAGTTGTTTCTTAATGGCTTTCAGCTCATCTCTCAGAGCATTGTCGCTAGTTAAACAGTTTAGAATAGCGTGTGATTGAACCTGGCAAAATGGCAAATCTAATGTTGCTACTTCCGTGGCTGGTTGCCTAGGCTTATCAACTTTGTTTTCCGAATAATTTGTGACCTTGACCTTTGAACTACTTTCCTCGGCTGGTTTCTGTTACATTTCAAGACATTTCTTCAGAACCGACACCTCGCTGAAAAATGGCCAACCATTGAGCAGTTCCAGCATTCAAGCTGTCTAGCCGTACATCGTCTATGATGGCCGGATGACCAATTACATCCACAACGATAACAGGGAGGATGGCTGTGCCTAATACGTTGGGCTGTATTCGGCATGTGCATAGCCTGGTGGGATCGTATTGTGCTCTGAGAAACGCCAAAATTAGTTTCAAAATAAGATTTCCTTTCCTGGATCGCTTTTTGCAAGTTCTGGCGATAGTGGTAATGACTGTGCGTGATGGCCATTTTTCACACAAATTTAATTCGATTTTAGGAATTAATTTGATTTATAGATAACTACGCACTTCTGAATAGCTAAAATCGATCAATTGTTTTAATGAGTCACAAAAAGGTATGTCTGCTAGTAAAATAGGCTGACCACTCCAACTCCCAACAACTTAAAATCAAAATAGAGGCACTAAAATCAGTAGGCATCACTAAAAATCGACTCGTATACAATAATGTCAAAGTAAATCAAAATCAAATAATTTTAGTTTGCTGACATATAATCTCCGATTTTCAGTAACTTCAAATTAAATCAAATTAACGTGAAAACACGTTCAAATACGGGAGCGCGCCATTAACTTTTAAACTACTTGTTCAAAACAAACAAGGCGGAACATAATTTCACATAGTCCCCAATTCAGCACGCGAATAAAATAAAATATGATTATTTAATCAATCACCTATTTATCGATATGCTTTGTCAATAAGTAAATGCTCAAAATTTAATTGCCTAGACCAATTTAGTCTAAATTTCCAATTTAGAAAATCCGTTAAAATATTAGACAAAATTAGATTCTGGTTAATGTATGCTTAAAATTCAATTGTACGGATTTTTTGCTTCCATACAGGCGTGTTCAAAACAGCTACCAAAATTAACGATCTATTCAGCTGCTAATTACTGGACTAGGAGTTTCTCTGAATGGGATTAATTTTCACGGCCGCGAGTCAAGTTTTGGCGCGTTTCTCAATTTTCAATTAAAACAATTTTTTTAGAAATCAATTAATCCACCAAAATATAATTCAAAACAAAATATTAATAATAGTAAAGAATAGAAATTTGCATTGGCCTAGATATGTATAGCATAAAATACGCTGGCAAAGATGAAATATAAATTTACTCTCAATTCAGAGTTAAACCATATTTAGGTAAAAACTAACACAATTGCCGGAACGTGTCTAAGCATATGCAACGATTGATGATATTAATTATTGTGCTACTACAAGGATGACAATACTAATAAAATAACTATGGAATGCATTTGTAAATTAGCCTATAAGCTTAGTTATACTCACATTTTCATGTTAAATGTCTTCCGTTTACCGTCGCTTGACTCGGCTTGGCATGCGAGAGGATTCTTAAAGTGGCATCATATTAAGCAGCCATGTCTCCGCGATGGTATTTTCTGGTTCGAAACCCTACCAAATATGTTGCCAGTGAATAATTTGTTGCAAACCAGGATCCTCCTTCCCGACGAGATGGAATGGAATGGATGACACAATGATGTATTCTATTAATGATGACACGTTTACTGAACATTCTTAATCCCATAGTTTACACATATAATTCCAAATTCTAGTCACATGCCGCTTACCTATTCTAAACCTATTCTACTTAACTACAATTGAGTCCTAAGAGAGCTGTATTATAATAAAATATAACAAAGTTAACCTTAAGGTCTTCTCTCTATCTGACTAGCCAGCTAACTACATAGCTGACAATCTCACTGCTCACTAGCTGTCACTAGTGGTCAGAGAACACTGTGGAAGTCCGTCCGAGTCCGTAAACTGTAACTCTGGCTGTCTAACTTTAACCAGCTGTCGTCAATATTCGCCCACTCTTAAATATGATGCTGTCATTATGTCAACAAAGTGTGTGTATTAATTGATGGCGTGTATGTGCGTGAATGTGGCATAGGAGTATAATTAACTAGTTTAACTAATAATAATTAATGTATCTAATACAATCGCATATTATAACATGGTTACATTGCATTACATGAGTTATACTCTGCACGTGCTCATTCCAACTAATAACCGATTGTTCCATTGTGGGCGTGTCGATTAATAGTCTATGCATAATATATGTGTACGTGTATTGCTGTAACATTCACGATCTGTCCCATCGAGTCTGTCACGTGTCATGGGGCATGTCGATCATCCAACCATATCATATAGTCGTGTAGTCACGCGTGCGTGTCTGGGCATGGCTATTGTCAATGGTATGCATGCGTTCCTGCGTACGTTCTTGAGGCTGATGCATCCGTGTGTGTGTGTGTGTGTGTGTGTGTGTGTGTGTGTGCGTGTGTGCGTGCGTGCGTGCGTGCGTGCGTGCGTGCGTGCGTGCGTGCGTGCGTGCGTGCGTGCGTGCGTGCGTGCGTGCGTGCGTGCGTGCGTGCGTGCGTGCGTGCGTGCGTGCGTGCGTGCGTGCGTGCGTGCGTGCGTGCGTGCGTGCGTGCGTGCGTGCGTGCGTGCGTGCGTGCGTGCGTGCGTGCGTGCGTGCGTGCGTGTGTGTGTGCGTGCGTGCGTCGGTGCGTGCGTGCGTGCGTGCGTGCGTGCGTGCGTGTGTCTCTCTCTCTCTCTCTCTCTCTCTCTCTCTCTCTCTCTCTCTCTCTCTCTCTATGCCCTTCCATTCGTGTTGGTGTGTCCATGTGGCTATGTCCCAGTACCATGTAAATTAAAATGGTCAACGAACACCAGATAACTGGAAAATATTGAAGTAAATGAGCGAAAGTATATGTACATATACTTCAGCACATGGTGTGGATGAACCTGATGTAAAATAGAGTGCTATGCCATGTGAATGGATAAATTCATGTATGTTGATTTCATAAGCGGATACCTCAACATTGATGAAATAATCGTATAATTCATTGTCTGTAGCAGTTGATGTCATAGAAAATAACTAACTAACTGCTTTGTGCATGATCAAATGTCTGTATATAGACACCACATATGGGTGAATAACATGATTGGATAAATTGAAGATGCTATATAAGTGATACGAATAACTAGATAGTCCTTTTAATGAAACAATGATAATGGAAAACTAAGCTGTAAACAGCAAAGCTATAAACAGCAGTTTTAAGAGAATAGACCACATCTCCGAAAGGCCATAACAGAAACTAAAATGTTTTTCAAAGCCATGGCTGATTGTATGGATAGATGGAAAAGGTGTCAATGCATTAGTTGATACAGGAGCAACAATAAGTTGTCTCTCGCAAATAATGTATGATGAGCTTAAAGCAAATAATAATTATGTATTGAAAGAGTCAGATATACAGACAGTCGTTGGAGTTTGTGGCAGAGGAATTAATGTCAAGGCTATTGTGACCCTGCCTATTAGAATCAATAGACTTGAACTGTATCACTCAGTGTACCTGTTAGAACACTGTAACCATGATCTTATTCTAGGACTAGACTTCTTAAAATAACACAATGCGAAGATAAACTTTGAGACAAATACTTTAGAATTACACAATGGCATGACTGACTGAGACAGATATAATTTCAAACCAAGACAAATGTTGTGTTGTTAAGCTTACGGGAAAGTGCTATCTTCCACCAAAAACAGAAATGCTATTGCCGGTACATGTTTATGGCAAAGATGTCAAATCAAAAATAGGGATGGTAGAACCACTACAGTCATTGCTCACTAAGCTACATCTATTAGGAGCAAAATGTGTCATACAGGTAGGCAACAATAACGAATCAGTCTATCGCATCTTTACTCCTACAGATGTGGAAATCGATCTACCTGACAAAGCTCCACTTGCATTGTTTACAGTCATGCATACATCACAGATAATTGGACACATGAGTAGTGAAAAACAGAATGTAGATGATGCATCAAATCATAGTAGTGTAAATGTAGCTGAAGTAAAACAACATCGTGAGATTGCACTTGATCTAGGCATAAATTTAGAAAACTCAGACCTGTCAGCAGAACAACAAGAAACTCTATTAGAGTTTATAGGATGAAACCGGGATGTATTTGCCAAAACATAGATGAGTTGGGTACAACACATCTCTATCAGCATCACATAGATACTGGCGATGCACAGCCATTAAGCTTCAATTTCACAGTATTACTCCTGATATGAGAATGGAGATTGATAGGCAAATAGATGAGATGCTTAGGACTGGAGTGATAGAAGAGAGAGTGTCACAGTGGATTAGTCTCGTTGTCATGGTGAAGAAGGAAAATGGTGAATATAGGTTTGCAGTTGATTATTGAAAGCTGAATCGAGTAACTAAGCTAATCTTTTCCAATTCCTCGAATTGCTGATATATTTGATGCAGGTGGAAACACAAATGCGAGGTACTATGCAGTAATAGATCTTTGCTCTGGGTATTGGGAGATCGAGATGAACAATAAATCAAAGCACAAAACCGCATTCATAACACACAGAGGCGTCTATCAGTTCTGAAAAATGCCCTTCGGGTTAATGAATGCACCTATGGCCTTCTCTATGGTCATGACAGAGGTCCTTAGAGGGCTTAATTGGAAAAATGCAATCGCATATGTAGATGATATTCTGATATTTAGCAAGGATTTTGAATCACACATGCATGATTTAGAAAGTGTATTCAATAAATTGAGAGCAGCAGGATTACAGTTGAAAATTCAAAATGTAATTTACCGCTAAATTTGTTGAATACCTAGGCCATGTACTGTCAAAAGATGGTATCAAAGTAGATAAAAATAAATCTGAAATATTCACTAATTTTCCAACAACAAAAGATGCCAAAGGAGTTAGATCCTATCTTGGTCTAAGCAAATATTATAGGAAATTTGCAAAAGGTTTGTCAAAGATAGCAGCTCCTCTAAATGCACTACTTCGAAAAGATACCAAGTTTGAGTGGACAACAGAATGTGAGAATGCATTTAATCACCTGAAGAAAATTCTCACATCTGAGCCAATAT
This sequence comes from Chaetoderma sp. LZ-2023a, assembly GCA_034401795.1. Classification (NCBI taxonomy): domain Eukaryota; kingdom Metazoa; phylum Mollusca; class Caudofoveata; order Chaetodermatida; family Chaetodermatidae; genus Chaetoderma; species Chaetoderma sp. LZ-2023a. Next base: position 44,351,795 of record CM067362.1, on the reverse strand, counting down.
TGTCATTTCCTGATTTCAATAAGGAATTTTATTGTTCATACTGATGCTTCAGGTCATGCAATTGGCTTTGTGTTATGGCAAAGGCATGCTAATGGACATGAGGTAGTCATTGGATATGATGGTAGATCGTTAACTGCAACAGAAAAGAAATGGCCAATTACAGAATGTGAATGTTTTGCCTTAATAACAGCAATTAAACAGTATCATATATACCTAGCACCCAGACATTTCACAGTTTATACTGATCATGAAGCATTAGAACATCTCAAATCAGTTGGTGGGCATACCCCCAAATTACAAATGCACTGGAATTGCAGGAATACAACTATACAATTGTATATAAGAAAGGTGTTGACAATGGAAATGCTGATGCACATAGTAGAATACAATGTCAGATGAAAACACATCCGAAAATTACACTACTAATCAATTGCAGACAGATTCTAGACATCTACGGAATATAAACAAAATGTATGATTACATCCATACAATTAACAGGTATAATGATGATGAATCAACATACAAAGATAATACATACCAAACAAAATAAACAAACACATTTGACACATTAACTAACATGATCATGGCAAATGAACCGTATTGCATGGCAGACCCACAACTGATAACTGAAGAAATTCTTGCAATTGAGAACAGAACTATTAAAGAGCATCAAGAGAATGACAATGAACTTAAGCCTTACATTAGCTACTTAATGAATATGGAACTACCAGAAAATGATAATGAATCTCGAAAGGTTAGGCAGGAATGTGAGGAGCTCACCATAACGGATGGTATAATGTATCATATGTACTATCCATGAGGCAAAGGTAAACGGGCTGATAGAATAATTAGGCAATTAGTAGTACCTAACGTTTTACAGGATGATGTTCTCAAGTCCTATTATGACTCATTGCAAAGCTGTCACCAAGGGATTGAAAGAACACTTGAACATATTAGGCAGAAATACTTTTGGTGGGGCATGTATAAGGACATAGAGTACTACATTAAATCATGTATATCATACCAACAAGCTAAACATAATTATTATTTTGCAAAAGCTCAATTACGACCACTTCCAGTAGAAGAACCATTTAAGAGGCTTCATATCGATATTTTGAGCCCACTACCAACAAGCACAGATGGCTTCAAACATATATTATTGATAGTGGATTCATTCACAAAATGGTGTGAGGCCTTTCCATCAAATACCCAAGAGGCTTCAGAAATTGCTAGAATTGTATACAATGAAATAATATGTAGACATGGCACTCCACACACCCTATTGTCTGATAGAGGAACACATTTTCTGTTAAAAATTATTAAAGAAATGTGCAATGTATTTCAAATTTCTACGGTTCAAACTATACACCTGTGCAAAAGTTAAGCACCAGCAAAAACAATAGAACGTAGAAACATGATGGTACAACTAGGCTGCCATACTTTTTGTCCCCGCGTTAGCTGACATAATTCCAAGTACGAAATGCACATGCATGCATGACTTCACGCCGCTTGATGTCCGTGCGTGGCGGGAAACAGCACACGTGTTCAGTTATGTAAAAGTCCAGTTTGAGGTGTAGAACATTACATACAGATTTAGGCGACAAGATTAGGAATTTTGTGTTCATGACCGTGGTTTATTTGTACAGAGAGAATTAGCTCTTGATTGTGAACCGCTATGGCAAGACGAAGATTAAGTGATCGTGTGAAATGGCAAATCATAGGCATGCATACCACGGGTATGTCATGCAGAGAGATTGGCAGACAGCTGAACATTAACCATACTGTAATCAGTCGTTTGATTGCAAAACATGGGCAAACTAACGAGGTGAAGGACAGGCCTAGATCTGGAAGACCGAAGAAGACTACTGCCCGTGATGATCGAGCCCTAGTACGCCTTGTTAGGAGATCTCCATTCACCAACAGCAGAGTGCTCAGCCAGCAATGGGAAACGCGCAATAGAGTGTCAATGTCTACCGTCAAAAGGAGACTGTATGCTGCTGGCATGAAAGCTAGGAGACCTGTCAGACGTCCTCTCCTCACTGCGCACCACAACGAGGAGCGTCTGAGGTGGTGCAACGAAAGAAGACACTGGAACATGAGATCCTGGAGACGGGTACACTGGTCCGATGAAAGTCGGTTCCTGCTTCATGCCACAGATGGTCGAACTCGTGTATGTAGGTCCAGACGCACGGCGTACGACCAACGTAACATCATGGAAGAAGTTCCATTTGGTGGAGGTTCCGTTATGATATGGGGGTGCATCTCATTTGATTGTAAGCTGGATCTGTTGACTGTACCTGGAACACTAAATGGACAAAGATATCAAGATTCCATACTGGATAGAGTTGTGGTCCCTCATTTTGTAAATCATGCACCTGGAACCCACCCTATATTCATGGATGACAACGCCCGACCACATCGTGCTAGAGCTGTGCATGAATACCTCCGCCAGAATGCCATCGAAACCCTACCATGGCCAGCAAGGAGCCCTGACATGAACCCTATTGAGCATATCTGGGACATTCTGGGAAACATGGTGAGAAGGAGGGATCCTCCTGTGCAGAACCTACAGGAATTAACAGACGCACTCCATCTTGAATGGCAACGAATACCACAATGGCGTATCAGTCGGTTGGTGACCAGCATGAGACGTCGTGTCCAGGCCGTCATCCAGGCACAAGGTGGATATACCCGGTATTAATAATGACAGTCTCAAACTCGTGCACAGATGTTAAACTTCGTTTTCAGACACCATTAATGACAATCTAGCCACGTGTGTCAACTGTAGGGCAATAGTTGTCAGTTGTGTCAACGTAACCATATTCAGGCCTCGTTTTCAAGTTCAAACAAAAACATACAGTGTTTCCCCACCATCATAATCAGCATTCCTCTAGTTGCATTATTACCTCTTGCACTAAGATGGATGGGTACATAAATGTTTATGCTATTGCTTTCTTCATAGCACATGAATATACCCTCGCATGTGCATAAAAATAGGGTGGTGCTTAACTTTTGCACAGGTGTATAGTTCATATCACCCACATACCAATGCAACTTTTGAACGTATAAACTCTGTGATAGAGCAGTCACTCAGACATAAACAAATTGGCCAGAGTTAATACCAAGCATTATGTCTGCATACTGAACATCACCGGCAACGAAATCGACAATGTACACACCATACTACCTGCTATATAGGTGTGAATCACGTCTGCCCATAGATGTAGCCTTAATACCTGAAGACCACGCATACACATATAACAACCTCACAGAATATATGAGAGACCTAACAAATAAATTGTAAATTGCGAAAGAAATAATAACAGATAACATTAGAGCTGCACAAACCAGATATAAACAAAACCATGACAAAAACACAAAAGAACCCATATTTGATTTAGAGCAACAGGTATGGCTCTACTGCACAAAAACACCAGTGGGACTCTCCCCAAAATTGCATTGCAAATGGGTAGGGTCATATTATATAGTAGATGTAGGTGTCAACTCTACATACAAGCTTAGGCGAAGCAGTGACAACAAGCAAGTGCAATCACGAGTCCATGCAAACAGATTGAAACCATTTATAAACCCACAGGATAGGCCCACAAGTACACCTCTAGAGCTAATACAAACAGATGACCTTGATCCTGAGCAAATTGATAATGAGTTATCCATGCCTCAAAGAAATGAACAGCCACAAACAGTTACTACACACCAACAATGACAAGACACAGTAGACACGCATACTGGCCAACAGATACAGAACAATCAAATACTAAACACAATCGATGCCAGCACAGACTGCCCCACACCAAATGCCAGTGGTAAAAACAAGGGACCAATCAAAGCAAAGCAAAACACTAACAAACACAAACAGAAATTAAATCAGGAATCAAATGACTATAACCCAAAATCACCAAAACAACAGGTAGTGAAGAAGGACAACACTTGGTATGTAGCTGAACAAACTTTGGCTACAAAGCTCATTGATGGCACTAAACACTTTAAGGTCAAATGGCAAGGTAACTTTCCGAATTCATGGGAGCCACAAGAAAACATTTCAGAAGCCCTATTAAGAGCATACTACACAAACAGGACACAAATGGGTAAGAAACGTAGGCGCCCACCTCCAAAAACCTCTACAACAGCTAAATATTATAATGCACCCCCACAGTCACAACAGTCAGCACATACAAGAATAATACATACAATGAATCAATACCAAAACCACAAGACAAAATGGAGACTATCAACAAAATAGTAGCTACCTCAATAATAAATGGAAACACACATTACAAATGTAAACTCGAACACACAGAATAGCTCCCTGTTTGGAACCTAGGTGAAGGTTCACTACATAACTGTTATGTACATTTGGATAGGAAGGCAAGGGAAAGGGCTAAACACAACAATAGACATCTACATCCACAGAGGAGAGGCACAAATCGACACACATATTATCAAGACGATAAGTATAACAGATCATATGATCAACAGGAAACTTATAAATATGCTAAATTCAACGAGTACAATGGTTCATCACAGTATAGACATACATATGTTGAAAGGTCAAATGATCAGAGGAAAGAAAATAAATACTGTGACTGTAATGAGTGCTATACATTGTCAAATGGTCAATATGAACACAAACAGAGGTCAAATGATCAAAGAAATGCAGAGTGTCATTGTAATATGTGCTATAATTCATCACAGAAGAAATCCAATGACAGACAGTCAAATGGTCAAAATAAAGAAAACCAAGGTGAATGTCATGCATGTTCGCAGGTGACATATGCAAATGCACTAGATACACATAGCATAATTGTGAAATATTTCGATGATCTGGTAAGCATAGCACAACATAAAGTTAATTGATGGCCAACTCAGACGAACTGACATAGAGGGATTACTGCAAATAAATGAAGAACTTAACAGCCTTGCCAGAACAATGGGACAAACCCAGACAAACCCCACAGTAGCAGATAATCTGAAGAAGATATTAGAATCAATGAACTAGGTTCCTCATGAAGCATACCCCCACCTTCAGTCCCTATGCCCAAATCAGACCAGTGATAATGCATCTATCCGTGGCCAATACGATTGCTAGATGCATATGATATGGTAGAATAATTTACTTACATGGCACTGCTAATGAAAATCATGGTATCCAGTAATAAAAGGTGATATGTATCGCATAGTGTATCATATTTAAGCTATATGTTTATTAGATCTGATAATTACCAAGTGCTGTTTATGTAATGTTCAAAGGAATACTCAACTGTTCATCCATCTTGAATAAAAGGAAACCATATGGTAATGTAAATGATTACAATGATTCTGCTGTGCGTTCTTTTATTTTGTAGGACAGGCAGCAAGCAAGCGACGATTGAAATACGAGGCGAGGATAGTATGTATATAATGTAAAGAATAAGCCCTAATAAAAGTGAGTACATTGTATCAAAGTGACTATTAATGAGTCCAGTATATGGTATAAATGTGAAATCGTTAAGTATCCGATGTAACCATGTCTGTATCTTGGTTCATGCAGGAAATATGCATGGATTTGGTATGCAAGCAAAGATTACTTGCATCAGTATTGGGTGCACACAATACTACCTCTGCTGATTCCGGCTTTCATTCACATTTGGGAACATCTTTTGGGAAATGGTATTCAGGAAAGATGTTCCTAGAAACTTTTAAATGGTATCTTGTCTGTTATTGTTACCAACTTGAAGCCATATATCAGGTTCTTGCCTGGGGACATGATCATCTGACCGATTCATTCCCTCATAAAACGTTTAAAAATGGGACGATGAATGGGTAATAAAATATGAATGAATAATAAACTATGAATAAATACTAAAGTATAAAGGAGTAGTAAAGTATGAATTAGTAATAATGAATGACTGCATAATCAAGGATGCACGAGTAATGAAGTTTGATGAAAAGTGGAGATATTATTAACTAGTCTCCTAGAATATCATAATATTGCACGCTACTTACAGGAGAACGCAAGATGTGTTTTGAATAAAACACACAACTCTGTGGTTGAGCACATATCGAAATTTCTGTATAATAAGTTTCTGGGGCATTGGTATTTAAGGACTAATGAATTGTGAAAAAGTGCTATGTCTCTATAAGTCTCTATCAGCTAGTTCGAACTATGATGTCATACGTTCCACTAAGGACGAGAACGTTGGATAAGCTAGTACATTTTAAGATAAAGAATATTCATACTTCTAATTCTATTATAGAGGCTATAATTATACTTTTGAAAACATTATACAGTGTAGATTTATGTTATATCAAACAGTATAATAGGGTCTGGCGTTCTCCTTTAAAGTTCTAATGTATAAATACTGTTAAAAGGATTGTTTCTTTGATTTGTATGTTAATAATTATGACAGATTGTCTTTGTGCTGAAATTCAGTGAAAATTACCTGATGTTAAAGAATTATAACTTTGTTTCTATATTTTATCTTTTCACAGGATACGGAGTATCCTAGGGAAGCAGGGGATAATATGGTACAGAGGACGGGAAGGTTCAGCACACGCACACAGACACGCACAAGAACACACAACTGACCACACGATTCATAAACCGACATATACCACATGCGCACCAGAATACGGAATATACACAGAATAATCCAGGACAGAACTGGATATACACACACGCCCATAAAGGAGCATACAGAGGACCCCAGACACGCGCACACAGGACAGTCACATCACATGCATGAATAAATGAACAAGCCACGCCCACAGATAAGCACACACGTGAACTAGCATACATCGACAGTGACACACACCGCCATTGACTTACAGACACTACTACGGATTATATACACACCAGGCTTATACGAAACAGGATTGTTGAATATATTGTGTCCATACTTTATTGTTGTAGTTAATCTAGTAATACGTACTGTATATACAGAACGTGTTGTCACGGATCAGGTGCAACTGTTTGTCACCAAGGTTTGTGACTATGGACTGACGTCACATGTTTCAAATAGAACATGGGACGGCAGTCAGTTGGAGTTTGGCGTTGGGCACGCTCACTTGTTGTTTTGGATAGTGGTCCCACTCCACGACTTGAATATCAAACTGTGGATTGTGGCTAACTGTGCACACGAGCCAGTGACAGTATCCCAGCGTGTTGTATATTAATAAAGTATTACCGTAACTATAAAGACGCGTATGTGTTATCTCACCAGCCAGATGAAAGATTCTGGGGCATAGGCAAACTAACGGTATTAGAAATGCATGTAATGACATGGAAAATAGAAAATTACGTCGGAATTTGACCGAACCGCTTAGCGACAGCTGGTTCAAAACCGTGTTCATGGAAAGGGACAGAGCCGTACGGTTAACGCTAACCGGCTTAGCCGTACGGCTCAGCCGTGCACATGAAAACAAAGGCTAATTCTAATCTAGCAGCAGGGACCCCATGGTCGCGGATAGCATGCTTAAGGAGACGGGGTGGGGTGGGTGGAGGGTCGACCCTCTCGCCTATCTGAGGGAGAAAGAGGGCGAACAGGACCACATTTTGTATCAAAGGATAATCGCCTTCCCTAGAGGACCCGCAGCATCTCCGTCGTTCATATGGACGGATGAGACAGTCGAGTTTGGGCCGGGAACACGACACCTGTGTAGTGGCGAGCGATTAACAATGGTCAACAACGATCGGCGCGCGGCGGAACGAGTCCCCCTCCCAACTCAACCGGCGAAGGCGTTAAAGGAGTGGCGATGGTCGATGCTTATATAATCCGGTGTTAAAGCAGACACAAGGCCAGCTCCACTAAGAAAGTGTTCAAGTCACCTTTCCAGAGTACCCACTCATCATATGACGTCATAATGAACTGCGTGATGTTTACAATGACATCATAATGAATGACGTCGATAAGTACGTCACGAACGCATATTTGAAGACGGTCTATGCTTTGTTGTACAAATTGTTTGCTTTTACTATTTAATAATTATTCTGTTGAATATTTTGAAACTAATTTGACTGGGCGCTCTTGCTGCCATATAGGCAGCAACAGCACCCAGTCAAATTAGTTACAAAATATTCAACAGTTTCCCTGCATAGTTTTTAAGAAATTGACAGCTAGGACATTTGGGGATCGATCAATCCCAACACGGCGAGGTGTGGGTGGAGCTTAGCTCGTGATGGGCGGGGCATAGCTAAGATGGAACGGTCTGTTGGCTAACGGCAAACTGTAAGGCTGCGCTTGGGTGAACATGGCTAAAATAAGTCTTCGGGTCTGATTCAAACACATTCATAAGTTTAATTTGCAAAAATGTTATTCATTTTAGAAAGTGTTTGTACATTCATGTGCGTGCGCGCATGAGTGATTACGCGTGTACGTGTGTTAAGGCACGTGGATTCATGCATGTATGTGGCTAATAGCGTGGCTGGGAGTGGAGGTGGGAGGGGTGGGGTGGAGGGAGGGGTCTGGTGTCATCTGCCAACATCATCTCAGGGATTGAAGTAGGACTTGTATGTAGTGAGCAGATGTCTCCCAGCAACATTACACACGCAGCACCTTTTACATTGACTGAGACCAACGTGGTCTCGAGGCTGTACAGAGAATCCATCATCTAAGTATGTCTCATGAGTCAGATGGTCGCTATAATTTGCCACTGATAAAGCGTTGATATTACAAAATGTTTGGGGTTTATAATCAAGTCTCGCGGTGGCGTTGATCGTAGTTAAACAATAGTGAGAGACAAAAGAATCGAAAGCGCCGCTCGCTTTTCACAGATATGTGCCTAGGATTGTGATGCCATGGCCAATCAAACATTGCCTGTCCATCCACCATCTTTGAACCAAACAGCTCACATTCTACTTAATAAACGCTTCTCATTACAGAAATGTAAGATTTAGAACATCAATATGGCCTTCTTGTTAGCTTTGAATATTTCGAGAAATACTTCATCAGTCTACCTTAGCGTGGTGTCTGACTTGTATTACCCTTTGAACGCCGAAAGCTTCTGTCTCGATTACGATATTATATAAATAAGTGTCACAAATCTTAGAGGATATCACGTAAAGCGTGTTTACGAGAGGACTATCAGATCTGTAGCACGTAGTGCTCGCAATACCTATAATTATTTTGACAATAATTTGACTGAATGCTGTTGCTGTTATTGGCAGCAACAATTCCACGCACGTTGTTTCCAAAGTATGCGACAGCTTTCTCGTATTTTCTCTTGAATATTGAAACACTTGCGCTGAACATACTGCCGTGAATATGTCTTACGTGGTTACGCCTCAAGATTTGGCCGATAAATGACCAGTTGCAAGTATAGACCAGGACTTTTTGTTTGAGAAACCCCGATCCGTCCAGACTCAAATTAACTAATACGACGTCCAATAGTTACAACGAATATAGCGCCAGTGCATGCAGTGAATGAATTGAATAAATTGCACAGCAATCCGCTTGTACCTCACATCTCGTGCAAATGTTTCTCTAGGTAATGGGATTCACGAATTTTAAGCGTAGCAAGCAAACCGCACAAATGAACCTCTATTTTCTGAATTGTGTCACTTGCCTACAGGCTCTTAATTGTATTGGACTATACACATCTCATCTATTTTTTTAGCCTGCATAGGCCTGTGTCATGTGCATCTCGCGCTGTTAGAGCACAGTTACATCAATTTGCCTCAAGATGTTGCGGTATACCAGAGTATCAGCTTATGTTATCAGCGTCTTCATAATGATGTATAAAGAGTCCAAGAATGTACAAAGCAGTAGGCCCTATGCTTTCTTACAAGCTACACAATACTGGCTAAATAAATGACAAGACGTCACGCACCGACGCATATGATGAGGCTAACGTTATACAGATGGATTGCGCATGTGTTCACCTTTAGAGCAAAAGTGCATAATTTATTTTCTCATTAATTTATAATCCGTATTGGGAGAGCTGTAAAACAATTATTATGGTTAGATTTAGACTACATAAGTCTACCGAGCCCATTTATGTATCTGTTCCCCTGTATATCAGTAAGCAAATGATCTGAGGACGTCTATAATAGCATTCAGGTCACAGTATCTTTCAAACAAGCAGGTAAGATGCTAACTATTTGGAATCTAATCTCACGGAAAGTTGTTGTTTATATACTGACGGTAATATTACTCTCGCATTGTCTAGAAATAGAAATCATGTTTAATCAGGAAGTTTTGCAATGCACCTCTCTCTCTCTCTCTCTCTTTCACTCTCTCTCTCTCTCCATCCCTCCCGCCAGCCTTCCACCCTTCCTTCCCACACCCCTACCACGCTCCCCCCTTCTCCATTCCATGCCATCACTCTCTCCCCTCTCTCACTACCCCTTCCCCTCTTTCAATCTCCCTTCCTCCCCTCCCTCCATCCATGTTCCTCACTCCCCTCCCTCCCTTCCCTTACTCCCTTTCCATTCCTCCCCAGCCTCAACTCCCTCCCTCTCCCTCCATCCACCCGCACGCACCCAACCTCCATCTCACTCTACCTGCCCTCCCTCCCTCCCCACCTTCCCTCCATCCGTACTTTTTTAGAAAATGTATTTAAAAATGAAACTATGTGTAATTAAAAGTGGATCGAGTAGCACTGAAACTGTCAGTTAGACAAGGCAGTTCATTGCCTGTCGGCCTGGCTGTCTGCCTGCCTGCCTGTCTGCTTGCATATACGCCTTTCTGTTCACCCTTCGTCTCGGTGTCCGGTAAAAAATTATAAACGCTAAGCTCATCTAATGACCATTATCAATTGCACCTTTTACAATGTGAGTAGGAATATCACCGGTCAGTTGGTAGTATAAATGTATCAAATACATTTTCTGCAATAACAGGTATCAACAATAATTACTACTGCATCTGGAGCCTGCATCATGCTGAGGCGATCAATTGGTTCAATTGTGTTCAATCTGAAAATTGCAAAGCGAAGCAAATTTGGAAATTCAGCGGTGTGCAAGGTAAGACATGGAATAATATAGTAAGCGCCTTTTGATCACGCCAAGGTTTAATGAAGGATTCCAGTTTGCCCATCTATCATATGACGTCATAATCAACTACGCGACGTGTAGGATGACGTCATAATCAATTACGTTATGAATGACGTAGCTGAGTTCGTCACGAGCGCCTACGTGATGACAGACGAAGAGTTGTTGTACGAATTGTATGTCATTACTATTTAATAAACATGCTGTTGAATATTTTCAAACTAATTTGCCTGAGCGCTGTTGCTGCCTAGGCAGCAACATCACCCAGTCAAGTTAATTTCAAAATATTCAACAGCTTACCTGTATAGTTTTCTGGAATTTGATAGTCGGGAGTTTAAGGATCTATCGATCCCCAACACGGAAGAAGAGTGTCTGTATAGCTTAGCAAAGATGGCCGGGTATAGCTAAAACTGGATTCATCCATTGATCTATAGAGGCAGTTGAAGCCAAGCTCATCCTTACATTGAAATACGTGTTCATAGTCTACATCAAAAGTTACACCCATGGTCAATGAATGGCTTACGGTGAGTATATCTATCTAAATAAATATTTAATAATCGTGAACAAATTGTAAGTTCATAACTCACATTATTAGCTGTATTCAAAAGTGATTACACCGATTTCACACTGCGCAATTTGCATTTGAAGGTGTGAATTGAAATGTGAGAGATTACAAGGAAATATTATGCAAAAATCAATCGACAACATTGACACCTATCCAAGCAAGCTTGTCATTCACATCAAATACACGTCACTACGTCCGCATACGGATAGTGTCACAGTTGGCTACTATATAAGGTACAAGACTTAGATACGCAGTGCTTCACCAGGTTTGGAGCAGTCTTCAGACAATGGTGAATTAAATACGCGATGCAAGCTTTCAAAAGATATGTTAGTTGTGGTTATGGGAATCTCTTCAAATGTGACAGGTTAATGCCGAAAAGGCTCTCATAAGTATATTCTTGTGCGCTACTTTTTCAATATATAGAATATGTTTGTAAAAATATTGAAGATTTCGGGCTTCCAGATGTAATCTTCAAGATGCCGAATGGAGAAGTCCAATAGGTCGCTATGTATTTGGCGTCATAATCACATTTCCGCCACTTGTTAGCCGACAACAAACTGCATGCCAGACTAGGTTTAACATATTAGACAACTTAGCCGCATAGTTACCTTGAAATTGAGATTCTGGGAAGTTAGGATTCCAATGTCAAACAACGTGCGTACAAAGTCATCGGAGCTTAGCTAGAAATGGGCACGGCATAGCTAGAAATGGGTGAGGCATAGCGAGAAATGGGTGCGGCACAGCGAGAAATGGCCGTGGCATAGCATGAAATTGGTGCGGCATAGCAAGATATGAGCGCTGAATAGCGAGAAATACATCCATCTGTTGGCGATAATACATGATGCTAGTCTCCCTTCTAAATGGTGATGAAGTGATATTTTATGTCACTGGGCCTAGTACACGACCTGATTTTTTCCGGCATGGGTTGTCACCTCATAATTAGTAAAACAGTTTTACTTTTGTATACTACACGATGACTTATTCACACACTATGAGCCTCCTCCACTCCACGACAGTGTTCACATTTTTGGTTCTCATCATGTAGAGCCAAGATTCGAACCCGCGACCTATGGCTTAAGAGTCGACCTGGTTACCACATGTAGTGCAGGTGGCTGATAGTCCATGATTAGGCAAAACAGCCTTGGCAGTTGTCTAATTACAGTCGATGGTTTCGTAAGAGGTATTTAAGAAATATTTATTAAAAGGTGCATTATGTCTCGTGCGAACTTAAGATATCTTTACAAAGAGTTATCAGATGATACAAAATATCTCGTCTTCTTATGTTGCGGCAAGTCTCAGCCTGCCCTGAACTAAATATTCTGTGAAAAACTAATGTCTAAGCCATGTACATATATAACCGGAGACATCAGAAGACAGCAAATAGTGTATCTGTATGTTAACCGCATACGAATAACCACAGCATACTAAGCATAGCGTGGATGGAAATCAGACGTAAAATATTCAAAGTTCAAACCCAGGAAAAATGTAAATTGTCATTTGAAAAACCTTACCCTGGATGGAAATCAGCCCTAAAATAATCAAAGTTCATATGCTGAATAAATCTTAGGAAAACCTGAAAATCAATTTCTTTTTTATTCAGACTAGTCGTAAACATCGTACAGAACTAATCTCTGAAATTTTATTCAAACTGGATAACTCATTGTTGGTGTAAATGTCGTTTGAATAAACCTTAGCCGCAACAAAACCTTAACCTGGACGCCGAAAATAATCGACGTTTAAAAGTTATAAAAGTATGGAAAGGTTTTGAAAATCAATTTCGTTTTGTTGCAGACTTGTCCTAAGCATGGTGTAGACCAATTCTGTAAAGTTTGCCTCAAATTGGATAACCCTTTCTTAAGAAATTCCTAAAATATCTTTGAGAATGTGTGCACCATGTGATAAGAGCACCTAAGATATCTTTAATAACATGTGCACAAATTATTAAGGAAGAAGCATGATACTGGGGGCATCCAGCAGCAAACTTATATTTTGCGACTACAAAAATGTTGTCTGATTATTTTACTTCGGAACCTGACTCACGTCGCGTATGCACTTTCATGTACCCTCAATTTGACTCCGGATATTGGTTGGTAATGGTCTAAAAATGAAGTGTAGTCTCGGCACATGATCTGGATCACTCATAAAAATCCGCCATCTTGAATTCAAAATGGAGGCTATTTTAACAGAAAGTGTCATTTATAATATGTACAATGGATTACAATCCGCCGCATAGCATATCATGTTTTGAATTTAATAGCAAGTTATACAGCAATGCTTATATCTCTATCATAAACAACCTTTCAGAAGCATAAAACTCAAACTGAAATGTAAATACGTAGCCCTGTTTGGCCAAGAATGAGTTATTTAAGGGGATGTGTGTACCCTACACAAGTACCACACTTGCAGAACTCACAACACGTAATGTTTCTGATTCTGCATGAACAGATGTTTGACCTAACACATTCCATGCAATGTACATTTCCATTTTAGCTATGCCCCGCCCATCACTAGTTAAGCTCCACCCACACCTCGCTCGTGTTGGGATCGATCGATCTCTGAATTCTCTGAATATCAATCTCCAAAAAATTATACAGGTAAGCTATTTAATATTTTGAAACTAATTTGATTTAAAGGTGAATTAAGAGGCATAAATGTCTTCAGATACTATATCTTCAGCTAGTATCTTGGGTGAAAATCCATCTTCGTCTACACTGTGCCCATATTCGGTTGGATCTAGCAAGACGCCGTCTGAAAATGGGTCATGGAGGCAACGGTGACATTGGAGGTATTCACGTTTTATGTGAATATGAATACTACTTGATGTACATGGTAATTTCTCGAGGCCTAGTTGAAATGTTTTTTATGGTATATATTGTATCTCAAATGTTTCTACAGTCTTATCATTAAAAATGCACTCAACCAGAAATGACTCGGCAGAAGAATGTTGTCTGTAAGGCGAAATTTGGAAAATGTAAGAAGCTGCTTTACATCCAAATTCTTTCACAATTGTGTGTGCTAACTTCTTTGTTCATACTATCATAGTAAACCTGAGTTATCTAGGTCGAATAAGACAAAATTAGACCAAAAGTCACGTCAAGGTCAATACCTAGAAGGTGTTATTCACAATAGAAGCATGTCTCGGGGTTATAGCAATTCAAGAAGTCTATGATGGTCGGGAAGGTAGATTGATACGAGTGTTAGTTTGACCCGTATGACCTCAAAACTGTATCAATGATAGGTACCATTTTTATGGTGGCCAAATCATAAGTTTCAAAATAACAGGAAGTGCCTTAATTGCCGGTAATTAAATGGCTCGAATAATAATGGCATTGGATCAGAGGTGTCGCTGTAGAATCTATAGCATCAGGACACCAAGGACGAATGGAGCGAAACAGATTTCAAAATAATTTAACTGATTCTGGATCTAGCGACAGAAGATTGAAAACATAGGACCAATTGAGTATGGATATGGCTGTAACTCAATTAAATTATTATGCTTGTGTAATGGCACGCTATGGTGCCAATCTTTCAGGATTCAAAAAGGAAGCTCACCTGTCTCTGCTTTTTCGTCAAATTTGATTAACTATATATGTAAATACCGGCAATCAAATTATGAACAAAATTCAGATATGTATGGCGTTATCTAATTTGGACGTTGTTCAATTACTACCAAAGATCCTCATCAAACAACCAAAATAATGCCGTTGATCTATTTAATTCTGTTGAAGTCGGAATGTGAAAATTTGAAAGCAATTAACCTGGAGTTGTCTCAATTCGGACTATAGTAAGTAGGATTCAACAACTCTTGTATTTTCCTTTGAAGACTCTTTATCAGAATAAGAAAATCAACCTCTCCAAGGATAAACGACTATGCTGTTTGGAGATTGGTCTGCATATGATAGAAAAAGCCTGTCAATAAAGTTAGGAAAATGAAAATAGAATTTAATCGTGCATTCAATACATAAGGATGAATATGATGATTTAATGAGATGAGGTAAACATTTAAATGATGTGGAATGAAAAGCGTTATAGATTGAGTTTACGGACTATTGATATTGATTATCGCAAAAATTATTTGTTATTGCGCTATGGGTGCCACCAGAGTGACAACATAATTTAATAAATTAATAAGTAAAATAAAATTATGATAATTTGATGTTTGAAAAT
The DNA here is from genome assembly GCA_034401795.1 of Chaetoderma sp. LZ-2023a. Classification (NCBI taxonomy): domain Eukaryota; kingdom Metazoa; phylum Mollusca; class Caudofoveata; order Chaetodermatida; family Chaetodermatidae; genus Chaetoderma; species Chaetoderma sp. LZ-2023a. The sequence goes on along the minus strand of CM067362.1, from coordinate 44,336,079 downwards.
TTAATCAATTAACCCTTAATTCATATTTGAGGCTATTTAATTAAACAGTCAATAACCAAATAACATAATAAATTTGTAGTTCGCTTTAATGGATATTTGAATTTAAGAACTATGCATCAGGAGATTAATATAGTGGAACTAGCAAACAACTGTTTGAATAAGCTAATAATAAACTGATCGCTATTTGATAATAAACTTTGAAAATTACTTATGGGGTATTGGTTACATAAGTAAAAATTTGGACAGTACCTGACGTATACAAGATGGATGGAAGTAGATCTGATAAACTGATCTTAGAAAGCACACAGTTAAAAAGTTAAATACCTTCAGGATGCTGTTTACAGAAGTCTGGTCATGGTAGGGGAAACGTCCAGATGATGGGCCAGACTGATGCGGGGCGGAAGCGGATATGAACGAGCTGAAAACTTCACCGAAGGGCGTCAACCGTGAAGATGTTTAAAACGACTGAACTGGAAGAAGAATACACTGTAAATTGGGTTTATGAATTTGCCGCCTCGATGATGATGATGATGGGAATACCAAGATGACGAAATTGAACGGCGGTTATGAAGTTGTCACATCGATGGCATTGTTACGATGGTCATTTATCAATTCAGAAGATTGAGATCGAAAGATTATAGGAGGTCTAAACTCTGATAGCAATTACCATAAATGTCTGAACATTTCAGAGATTAGGACCGTCGTAAAGGTAATAGACGACGGCAAAAGTTTGATCACTTCGGTAAGATTAGGACCGTCATAAAGGTAACAAACAACAGGGAATGTTCGAACGCTTCAATATGATAAAACTATCGCCGAACTAATCATGCTAGGCGATAATGAATGTTCGAACTCTTCAAATAATCAGAATCTCCATAAGGTAGAGTATACGGCGGTCATACTGGTATCGTAGACAGATTACTCACGCAACGAGAATTATGGGTAGAGAGAAGCTGATATCCACCAACTGGGCACCAGGCTCCATCCAGCTTGGGTCTTCCAGTCGAGTAGCAGGAAACACTGGCTGAGATGAAAAGTTTGACGATAAAGATGATGATCACATTGAAAACGACATAGACGAGACGACAGTGGTGCACAATAAAACTCAAATAAACATTTTTACATGTTGAGTACTTGAACTCTAGGCATAAACAGTTCTTGGCTGGCATGTGTACCGGTTGAGAGATAATTCACACTGATGAGTTTGCACTGGCGAGTTTCCCACTAAAAAGTGTCACGTGATTGATGAAAGGATGAACGATTTGCTGTATATGTGCGCCGATGTTCATATGGCAGCTAACCATGGTAACAGTCACATTATAACAACATATTATAAATCTTACTCAAAAATAGAAACTCAAAAATAATAATTATACCAGAAAATTTAATACCAATATACTAAAATCTAGAGTAACTATTTGTCAGGAGTAAGGAGACAAACCAATGAAAAGAATGTATCATGTTCAGTTCAAGTAATATTGACGCCTTGTCTATTAAGCAAACATCGACTTCAAAAACACTAGATCGATCAACAATTCACTGAGTTACATAGTGGGGTGGGCTTAGGCCGATAGGACAGATCGTATTATTCTATGATCTGTGGTAACCATTCCGAACCTAATTTGCATATGAAATGGGAACTATCGGATCGGAAACGATATATCGCATAATGTAAGATCTTATATATGGATTAAAGGGAATAAGTAGTAACACTGTTAACCCATCGTATCCATGTTCCCAAATACAGAAAATGGTATGACGTCATACATATATTGTGACATCATACATCATACGACCTTGCTCGTTGTATCAGAGCTGTGCAATGTTTGCATAGCTGGTAAGACATTAAGTACACTCGTGTCCATTGCACCAACTACATCGCAGACTGGAATTGCCCTTGCTCAGCTTCCTTGCCAACAAAAGAAAGTGTTCATTCATGTAGAAATGACTCGACGATTAAAGTGGTGTACGAGTATCTGCTGGTGCAATGAGGATTCTTTGAAATTTGGCAACAGTAACCGTGATTGATTATACAAGTAGTCGTCGGATTACGGTATATTGGCTTTGAAATGGAATCGACCCCACACCAATGAACGCGCCAAGCATCATAGCCCACAAACACTTTCACCACAGAAACGTCGCAAGCATGATTGATATGGTGCATGATAAGATCATCAACCACTTCATGATCACATTTCTCATCCCCCTTCGCAGGCATGCTCTCAGATCCTACAAATGATCACATTTCTCATCTCCCTTCCCAGGCATGCTCTCACATCCTACAAATGATCACATTTCTCATCTCCCTTCCCAGGCATGCTCCCAGATCCTACAAATGAGATCCTGCGACATAAACTAGTTTGCCATCGATGTATGTCACAATCATCCATTTGTGAAAGAATTGTTGTAGTCTTACATTGTTTTCTGTTGACGACCAGAACCTATCTATCCATGTAAATTGGCAATTGCTGTCCGCTCTACTAATTGTAGTGTTTATTGCGTCGACCAGAATCTATACATGTCAACTGGCAATCTTTTATGCGCTCAACTAATTGTAGTGTTTATTGCATCAAGTTTGCTTTGATGGGCGCTGTTGTATTACTTAATACCCTGTGACGGTACACGTGAAATATCTATTGATCGTGTTGCAGTCTCGCGACAAGTAGCTGAATGGATTCCATTATTTTTGTACGAAGGCACAGTAAGTGTGCACCATTAACCTCTTCATTGCCACCTTCCGTGCATATGCCATGATGACGATAACTATGAAACTGGGATCCTCAACTCGTGGAACATCAGGAGGCGATTTAGGACATTTTCGGAAAATCTATGGCAGCAACAACGCCCAGTCATTTTAGTTTCAAAATATTCAACACACTGTTTATTAAATAGTAAAGACATACAATTCGTATACTTGACGGACTATTAAATGTTCAGAAATTAAAAGATTAATCGAAATTGCGCAAGCAACGTTTTCAAAAACGCAGAATATCCTAACATCTGGATAAACAAGTTGACCAACACGATTGTGAACACTAAAATGCTATCGATGATTGCGCTACTCTATTTACTGTGCAGCAACATGGACACTCAACTGAGGAACATCAATGGAACTGGGAGAATTTGAAATCTGGACACACTGTTGTATGCTTAAAATCTCATTGACGGCCAAAATAAAGGAGCTAGAGATAATAAAAGCAGGCGAAAACAAAAGCTACACATCATTCAATCCATCAAAGCAAGAAAGGCAATATTTTAGACATATTATAGGATATAACACTTTGTAAAGAGAACTGATAAGACAAATGTGGCGATAACAAATTCTCCAGTTAAATTGTATCTTTTAAATACTAGTGATATACATTAATGTCTTAGAAGGATGCTTATCAGACCCGTCGTAGTGTACATGTCTGTCTATGCTGTAATATGTTATTAATACAAAATTGTGTCCATCTTAAATTTTCTTGTGTACATCAGCAAACAGGAGTTTAGTACCAAGACGAGTGGGTTCGACGCCCTTTCAGCTTAGTACAATGTGAAACTGAATGATTCAGTGTCAATGTCAATGTCCATATTACAGGACGTCGTTTGGTAAAATAGTTCGTGGTCGATAAAAATGGGAAAATTAATGTAGCGTAATAACTGATAATGAATGAAAATGGACAAACAATAGTTGCTTATCTACTGTTAGAACATTTCACATGACTGATGAATTTTGAAGAATCAATGGCATCTGTTCTTAATTGAGACTTTCCAAATAGATGTCACCAAAAGAAACAAAAGACAACTTGTTATCCGTAATAAGAATAGGTTAACTGAAGAGCCAATCAGATCATTAGGTTTCCGCAATGCGATCACCTCGTCACTAATATTGATGTGTGTGGATTAACAACATTGGACACATGTGATCATGGCCTGGCGGTATGATCATAATAATGCGGATTAACAACATTAGACACGTGTGATCATGGTCTGAAGGCATAATCATAATAATGTGGATTAACAATATTATAGACAGGTGTGATCCTGGTCTGGAGGTATTGATACTAATAATGCGGATTAACAACGTTAGACAGGTGTGATCGTGGTCTGGAAGTATGAACGTAATAATCCAAGACCAGTTTTTTCAGTATGTTTGGGCTATGTAACCATAATACCTGAATTATGTAATGAACACTTGCCATTTGATAAATCTTAATTAATTTCAGGCTCAGTCAAGCTACATCCATGCCGCATCCAGAAAGATGACTAGTAACACGCATCTGTACACGTATCCACTCCCTACACTGGAATCTCGACCAGCCGATGTACAGAAAAAGCTGACTGAAGTAAAAGCTATGGTAATGATATTGCTAACCATTCTTGTGTCAAAGGCGCCCAAATGTGCTACAATGTTATTGTTAACCATTCTTATGTCAAAGGCACCTCAATGCACTACAATGTTATTGTTAGCCATTCTTGTGTCAAAGGCGCCCCAATGCACTACAATGTTATTGTTAACCATTCTGGTGTCAAAGGCACCTCAATGCACTACAATGTTATTGTTAGCCATTCTTGTGTCAAAGGCACCTCAATGCACTACAATGTTATTGTTAACCATTCTTATGTCAAAGGCACCTCAATGCACTACAATGTTATTGTTAGCCATTCTTGTGTCAAAGGCGCCCCAATGCGCGACAATGTTATTGTTAACCATTCTTGTGTCAAAGGCGCCTCAATGTGCTACAATGTTATTGTTAAGGATTCTTGGGTCAAAGGCGCCTCAATGCGCTACAATGCTACTTTTAACCATTCTTGTGTCAAAGGCGCATAACTGTGATACAATGTTATTGTTAACCATTATTGTGCTAAAGACGCCAAAATGTGCTACAATATTACTGTTAATCATTCTTCTGTCAATGACACTTCAATGCGCTACAATGTTATTGTTAACCATTCTTGTGTCAAAGACGCCTCAGTGTGCTACACTGTTATTGTTAACCCTTCATGTGTCAAAGGCGCCTCAATGTGCTACAATGTTAGTGTTAACCATTCTTGTGTCAACGGCGCCTCAATCTGCTACAATGTTATTGTTAACCATTCTTGTCTAAAAGGCGCCTCAATGTGATACAATGTTATTGTTAACCATTCATGTGTCAAAGGCGACTCAATGTGCTACAATGTTAGTGTTAACCATTCTTGTGTCAACGGCGCCTCAATGTGCTACAATGTTAATGTTAACCATTCCTGTTTCAAACGCACCTCAATGTGCTACAATGATATTGTTAACCATTCTTGTGCCAAAGGGACCTCAATGTGCTACAATGTTAGTGTTAACCATTCATGTGTCAAAGGCGCCTCAATGTGCTACACTGTTAGTGTTAACCATTCATGTGTCAAAGGCGCCTCAATGTGATACAATGTTAGTGTTAACCATTCTTGTGTCAAAAGCACTGCAGTGTGCTACAATGTCATTGTTAATCATTCATGTGTCAAAGGCGCCTCAATGTGCTACAATGTTATTGTTAATCATTCTTGTGTCAAAGGCGCCTCAATGTGCTACAATGTTATTGTTAATCATTCTTGTGTCAAAGGCGCCTCAATGTGATACAATGTTATTGTTAATCATTCTTGTGTCAAAAGCACTGCAGTGTGCTACAATGTTATTGTTAACCATTCATGTGTCAAAGGCGCCTCAATGTGCTACAATGTTAGTGTTAACCATTCATGTGTCAAAGGCGCCTCAATGTGCTACAATGTTAGTGTTAACCATTCATGTGTCAAAGGCGCCTCAATGTGCTACAAAGTTAGTGTTAACCATTCATGTGTCAAAGGCGCCTCAATGTGCTACAATGTTAGTGTTAACCATTCTTGTGTCAACGGCGCCTAAATGTGCTACAATGTTAGTGTTAACCATTCATGTGTCAAAGGCGCCTCAATGTGCTACAATGTTAGTGTTAACCATTCATGTGTCAAAGGCGCCTCAATGTGCTACAATGTTAGTGTTAACCATTCATGTGTCAAAGGCGCCTCAATGTGCTACAATGTTAGTGTTAACCACTCTTGTGTCAACGGCGCCTCAATGTGCCACAATCTTATTGTTAACCATTCTTGGGTCAAAAGCACTGCAGTGTGCTACAATCTTATTGTTAACCATCCTTGTGTCAAAAGCACTGGAGTGTGCTACAATGTTATTGTTAACCATTCATGTGTCAAAGGCGCCTCAATGTGCTAAAAAAATTTTGGTTGACCATCATTGTGTCAAACGCAGCTCAATGTGCTACAATATTATTGTTAACCATTCTTGTGTCAAAGGCGCCTCAATGTTATACAATGTTATTGTTAACCATTCTTGTGTGAAAGGCACCTCAATGTGCTCCAATGTTGTTGTTAACCATCCTTGTGCCAATGCGCCTCAATGTGCTCCAATGTTATTGTTAACCATCCTTGTGCCAATGCGCCTCAATGTGCTCCAATGTTATTGTTAACCATCCTTGTGCCAATGCGCCTCAATGTGCTCCAATGTTATTGTTAACCATCCTTGTGCCAATGACGCCTCAATGTGCCACAATGTTATTGGTAACCATTCATGTGTCAAAGGTGCCTCAATGTGCTACAATGTAACTGTTAACTATTCATGTGTCAAAGGCGTCTCAATGTGCCTCAATGTTATTGTTAACCATTCTTGTGTCAAAGGCACCTCAATGTGATACAATGTTATTGTTAGCCATTCTTGTGTCAAAGGCGCCTCAATGTGCTACAATGTTATTGTTAACCATTCTTGTGTCAAAGACGCCTCAATGTGCTACACTGTTATTGTTAACCCTTCATGTGTCAAAGGCGCCTCAATGTGCTACAATGTTAGTGTTAACCATTCTTGTGTCAACGGCGCCTCAATGTGCTACAATGTTAATGTTAACCATTCTTGTTTCAAACGCACCTAAATGTGCTATAATGTTATTGTTAACCATTCTTGTGCCAAAGGCACCTCAATGGGCTACAATGTTACTGTTAACCATTCTTGAGTCAAATGCGCCTCAATGTGCTACAATGTTAGTGTTAACCATTCATGTGTCAAAGGCGCCTCAATGTGATACAATGTTATTGTTAACCATTCTTGTGTCAAAAGCACAGCAGTGTGCTACAATGTCATTGTTAATCATTCATGTGTCAAAGGCGCCTCAATGTGCTACAATGTTATTGTTAATCATTCTTGTGTCAAAGGCGCCTCAATGTGCTACAATGTTATTGTTAATCATTCTTGTGTCAAAGGCGCCTCAATGTGCTACAATGTTAGTGTTAACCATTCATGTGTCAAAGGCGCCTCAATGTGCTACAAAGTTAGTGTTAACCATTCATGTGTCAAAGGCGCCTCAATGTGCTACAATGTTAGTGTTAACCATTCTTGTGTCAACGGCGCCTAAATGTGCTACAATGTTAGTGTTAACCATTCATGTGTCAAAGGCGCCTCAATGTGCTACAATGTTAGTGTTAACCATTCATGTGTCAAAGGCGCCTCAATGTGCTACAATGTTAGTGTTAACCATTCATGTGTCAAAGGCGCCTCAATGTGCTACAAAGTTAGTGTTAACCATTCATGTGTTAAAGGCGCCTCAATGTGCTACAATGTTAGTGTTAACCATTCTTGTGTCAACGGCGCCTAAATGTGCTACAATGTTAGTGTTAACCATTCATGTGTCAAAGGCGCCTCAATGTGCTACAATGTTAGTGTTAACCATTCATGTGTCAAAGGCGCCTCAATGTGCTACAATGTTAGTGTTAACCATTCATGTGTCAAAGGCGCCTCAATGTGCTACAATGTTAGTGTTAACCACTCTTGTGTCAACGGCGCCTCAATGTGCCACAATCTTATTGTTAACCATTCTTGGGTCAAAAGCACTGCAGTGTGCTACAATCTTATTGTTAACCATCCTTGTGTCAAAAGCACTGGAGTGTGCTACAATGTTATTGTTAACCATTCATGTGTCAAAGGCGCCTCAATGTGCTAACATTTTTTTGGTTGACCATCATTGTGTCAAACGCAGCTCAATGTGCTACAATATTATTGTTAACCATTCTTGTGTCAAAGGCGCCTCAATGTTATACAATGTTATTGTTAACCATTCTTGTGTGAAAGGCACCTCAATGTGCTCCAATGTTGTGGTTAACCATCCTTGTGCCAATGCGCCTCAATGTGCTCCAATGTTATTGTTAACCATCCTTGTGCCAATGCGCCTCAATGTGCTCCAATGTTATTGTTAACCATCCTAGTGCCAATGCGCCTCAATGTGCTACAATATTATTGTTACCCTGTCTTGTGTCAATGACGCCTCAATGTGCCACAATGTTATTGGTAACCATTCATGTGTCAAATGTGCCTCAATGTGCTACAATGTAACTGTTAACTATTCATGTGTCAAAGGCGTCTCAACGTGCCTCAATGTTATTGTTAACCATTCTTGTGTCAAAGGCACCTCAATGTGATACAATGTTATTGTTAGCCATTCTTGTGTCAAAGGCGCCTCAATGTGCTACAATGTTATTGTTAACCATTCTTGTGTCAAAGACGCCTCAATGTGCTACACTGTTATTGTTAACCCTTCATGTGTCAAAGGCGCCTCAATGTGCTACAATGTTAGTGTTAACCATTCTTGTGTCAACGGCGCCTCAATGTGCTACAATGTTAATGTTAACCATTCTTGTTTCAAACGCACCTAAATGTGCTATAATGTTATTGTTAACCATTCTTGTGCCAAAGGCACCTCAATGGGCTACAATGTTACTGTTAACCATTCTTGAGTCAAATGCGCCTCAATGTGCTACAATGTTAGTGTTAACCATTCATGTGTCAAAGGCGCCTCAATGTGCTACAATGTTGGTGTTAACCATTCATGTGTCAAAGGCGCCTCAATGTGATACAATGTTATTGTTAACCATTCATGTGTCAAAGGCGCCTCAATGTGCTACAATGTTAGTGTTAACCATTCTTGTGTCAACGGCGCCTCAATGTGCTACAATGTTAATGTTAACCATTCTTGTTTCAAACGCACCTAAATGTGCTATAATGTTATTGTTAACCATTCCTGTGCCAAAGGCACCTCAATGTGCTACAATGTTACTGTTAACCATTCTTGAGTCAAATGCGCCTCAATGTGCTACAATGTTAGTGTTAACCATTCATGTGTCAAAGGCGCCTCAATGTGCTACAATGTTAGTGTTAACAATTCATGTGTCAAAGGCGCCTCAATGTGATACAATGTTATTGTTAAGCATTCTTGTGTCAAAAGCACTGCAGTGTGCTACAATGTTATTGTTAATCATTCATGTGTCAAAGGCGCCTCAATGTGCTACAATGTTATTGTTAATCATCCTTGTGTCAAAGGCGCCTCAATGTGCTACAATGTTATTGTTAACCATTCTTGTGTCAAAGGCGCCTCAATGTGATACAATGTTATTGTTAATCATTCTTGTGTCAAAAGCACTGCAGTGTGCTACAATGTTATTGTTAACCATTCATGTGTCAAAGGCGCCTCAATGTGCTACAATGTTAGTGTTAACCATTCATGTGTCAAAGGCGCCTCAATGTGCTACAATGTTATTGTTAACCATTCATGTGTCAAAGGCGCCTCAATGTGCTACAATGTTGTTGTTAACCATCCTTGTGTCAAAGGCGCCTCAATGTGATACAATGTTATTGTTAATCATTCTTGTGCCAAATGCGCATCAATGTGATACAATGTTATTGTTAATCATTCTTGTGTCAAAAGCACTGCAGTGTGCTACAATGTTATTGTTAACCATTCATGTGTCAAAGGCGCCTCAATGTGCTACAATGTTAGTGTTAACCATTCATGTGTCAAAGGCGCCTCAATGTGCTACAATGTTAGTGTTAACCATTCTTGTGTCAACGGCCCCTCAATGTGCTACAATGTTAGTGTTAACCATTCATGTGTCAAAGGCGCCTCAATGTGCTACAATGTTAGTGTTAACCACTCATGTGTCAAAGGCGCCTCAATGTGCTACAATGTTAGTGGTAACCATTCATGTGTTAAATGCGCCTCAATGTGCTCCAATGTTATTGTTAACCATCATTGTGCCAATGCGCCTCAATGTGCTCCAATGTTATTGTTAACCATCCTTGTGCCAATGCGCCTCAATGTGCTACAATGTTAGTGTTAACCATTCTTGTGTCAACGGCGCCTCGATGTGCCACAATGTTATTGTTAATCATTCTTGTGTCAAAGGCGCCTCAATGTGATACAATGTTATTGTTAATCATTCGTGTGTCAAAAGCACTGCAGTGTGCTACAATGTTATTGTTAACCATTCTTGTGTCAAAGGCGCCTCAATGTGATACAATGTTATTGTTAATCATTCGTGTGTCAAAAGCACTGCAGTGTGCTACAATGTTATTGTTAACCATTCATGTGTCAAAGGCGCCTCAATGTGCTACAATTTTTTTGGTTGACCATCATTGTGTCAAACGCAGCTCAATGTGCTACAATATTATTGTTAACCATTCTTGTGTGAAAGGCACCTCAATGTGCTCCAATGTTGTTGTTAACCATCATTGTGCCAATGCACCTCAATGTGCTCCAATGTTATTGTTAACCATCCTTGTGCCAATGCGCCTCAATGTGCTCCAATGTTATTGTTAACCATCCTTGTGCCAATGCGCCTCAATGTGCTACAATATTATTGTTACCCTGTCTTGTGTCAATGGCGCCTCAATATGCTACAATGTTATTGTTAACCATTCATGTGTCAAAGGCGCCTCAATGTGCTACAATGTTGGTGTTAACCATTCATGTGTCAAAGGCGCCTCAATGTGATACAATGTTATTGTTAACCATTCATGTGTCAAAGGCGCCTCAATGTGCTACAATGTTAGTGTTAACCATTCTTGTGTCAACGGCGCCTCAATGTGCTACAATGTTAATGTTAACCATTCTTGTTTCAAACGCACCTAAATGTGCTATAATGTTATTGTTAACCATTCCTGTGCCAAAGGCACCTCAATGTGCTACAATGTTACTGTTAACCATTCTTGAGTCAAATGCGCCTCAATGTGCTACAATGTTAGTGTTAACCATTCATGTGTCAAAGGCGCCTCAATGTGCTACAATGTTAGTGTTAACCATTCATGTGTCAAAGGCGCCTCAATGTGATACAATGTTATTGTTAAGCATTCTTGTGTCAAAAGCACTGCAGTGTGCTACAATGTTATTGTTAATCATTCATGTGTCAAAGGCGCCTCAATGTGATACAATGTTATTGTTAATCATTCTTGTGCCAAATGCGCATCAATGTGATACAATGTTATTGTTAATCATTCTTGTGTCAAAAGCACTGCAGTGTGCTACAATGTTATTGTTAACCATTCATGTGTCAAAGGCGCCTCAATGTGCTACAATGTTAGTGTTAACCATTCATGTGTCAAAGGCGCCTCAATGTGCTACAATGTTAGTGTTAACCATTCTTGTGTCAACGGCCCCTCAATGTGCTACAATGTTAGTGTTAACCATTCATGTGTCAAAGGCGCCTCAATGTGCTACAATGTTAGTGTTAACCACTCATGTGTCAAAGGCGCCTCAATGTGCTACAATGTTAGTGGTAACCATTCATGTGTTAAATGCGCCTCAATGTGCTCCAATGTTATTGTTAACCATCATTGTGCCAATGCGCCTCAATGTGCTCCAATGTTATTGTTAACCATCCTTGTGCCAATGCGCCTCAATGTGCTACAATGTTAGTGTTAACCATTCTTGTGTCAACGGCGCCTCAATGTGCCACAATGTTATTGTTAACCATTCTTGTGTCAAAGGCGCCTCAATGTGATACAATGTTATTGTTAATCATTCGTGTGTCAAAAGCACTGCAGTGTGCTACAATGTTATTGTTAACCATTCTTGTGTCAAAGGCGCCTCAATGTGATACAATGTTATTGTTAATCATTCGTGTGTCAAAAGCACTGCAGTGTGCTACAATGTTATTGTTAACCATTCATGTGTCAAAGGCGCCTCAATGTGCTACAATTTTTTTGGTTGACCATCATTGTGTCAAACGCAGCTCAATGTGCTACAATATTATTGTTAACCATTCTTGTGTGAAAGGCACCTCAATGTGCTCCAATGTTGTTGTTAACCATCCTTGTGCCAATGCACCTCAATGTGCTCCAATGTTATTGTTAACCATCCTTGTGCCAATGCGCCTCAATGTGTTACAATGCTATTGTTAACCATTCTTGTGTCAACGGCCCCTCAATGTGCTACAATGTTAGTGTTAACCATTCATGTGTCAAAGGCGCCTCAATGTGCTACAATGTTAGTGTTAACCACTCATGTGTCAAAGGCGCCTCAATGTGCTACAATGTTAGTGGTAACCATTCATGTGTTAAATGCGCCTCAATGTGCTCCAATGTTATTGTTAACCATCATTGTGCCAATGCGCCTCAATGTGCTCCAATGTTAGTGTTAACCACTCATGTGTCAAAGGCGCCTCAATGTGCTACAATGTTAGTGTTAACCACTCATGTGTCAAAGGCGCCTCAATGTGCTACAATGTTAGTGGTAACCATTCATGTGTTAAATGCGCCTCAATGTGCTCCAATGATATTGTTAACCATCATTGTGCCAATGCGCCTCAATGTGCTCCAATGTTAGTGTTAACCATTCATGTGTCAAAGGCGCCTCAATGTGCTACAATGTTAGTGTTAACCATGCATGTGTCAAAGGTGCCTCAATGTGCTACAATGTAATTGTTAACCATTCTTGTGTCAAAGGCGCCTCAATGTGCTACAATGTTAGTGTTAACCATTCTTGTGTCAAAGGCGCCTCAATGTGATACAATGTTATTGTTAATCATTCTTGTGTCAAAAGCACTGCAGTGTGCTACAATGTTATTGTTAACCATCCATGTGTGAAAGGCACCTCAATGTGATACAATGTTAGTGTTAACCATTCATGTGTCAAAGGCGCCTCAATGTGCTGCAATGTTATTGTTAACCATGCATGTGTCAAAGGCGCCTCAATGTGCCACAATGTTATTGTTAACCATCCTTGTGTCAAAGGCACCTCAATGTGTTACAATGCTATTGTTAACATTTCTTGTCTCAATGGCGCCTCAATGTGCCACAATGTTATTGTTAACCATCCTTGTGTCAAAGGCGCCTCAATGTGATACAATGTTATTGTTAGCTATTCTTGTGTCAAAGGCGCCTCAATGTGCCACAGTGTTATTGTTAACCATTCTTGTGTCAAAGGTGCCTCAATGTGCTACAATGTTATTGTTAACCATTCTTATGTCAAAGGTGCCTCAATGCACTACAATGATATTGTTAACCATTCTGGTGTCAAAGGCACCTCAATGTGCTACAATGTTAATGTTAACTATTCTTATGTCAAAGGCACCTCAATGCGCTACAATGTTATTGTTAACCTTTCTTATGCCAAAGGTGCGTCACTGTGATACAGTGTTATTGTTAACCATTCTTGTGCCAAAGACGCCTCAATGTGATACAATGTTAGTGTTAACCATTCATGTGTCAAAGGCACCTCAATGTGATACAATGTCAGTGTTAACCATTCATGTGTCAAAGGCGCCTCAATGTGCTACAATGTTATTGTTAACCATTCATGTGTCAAAGGCGCCTCAATGTGCTACAATGTTATTGTTAACCATTCTTGTGTCAAAGGCGCCTCAATGTGATACAATGTTCTTGTTAATCATTCTTGTGCCAAATGCGCCTCAATGTGATACAATGTTATTGTTAATCATTCTTGTGTCAAAAGCACTGCAGTGTGCTACAATCTTATTGTTAACCATTCATGTGTCAAAGGCGCCTCAATGTGCTACAATGTTAGTGTTAACCATTCATGTGTCAAAGGCGCCTCAATGTGTTACAATGTTAGTGTTAACCATTCTTGTGTCAACGGCGCCTCAATGTGCTACAATGTTAGTGTTAACCATTCATGTGTCAAAGGCGCCTCAATGTGCTACAATGTTAGTGTTAACCATTCATGTGTCAAAGGCGCCTCAATGTGCTACAATGTTAGTGTTAACCATTCATGTGTCAAAGGCGCCTCAATGTGCTACAATGTTAGTGTTAACCATTCTTGTGTCAAAGGCGCCTCAATGTGATACAATGTTATTCTTAATCATTCTTGTGTTAAAGCACTGCAGTGTGCTACAATGTTATTGTTAACCATCCTTGTGTCAAAAGCACTGCAGTGTGCTACAATGTTATTGTTAACCATTCATGTGTCAAAGGCGCCTCAATGTGCTACAATTTTTTGGGTTGACCATCATTGTGTCAAACGCAGCTCAATGTGCTACAATATTATTGTTAACCATTCTTGTGTCAAAGGCGCCTCAATGTTATTGTTAACCATTCTTGTGTGAAAGGCACCTCAATGTGCTCCAATGTTGTTAACCATCCTTGTGCCAATGCGCCTCAATGTGCTCCAATGTTATTGTTGATCATCCTTGTGCCAATGCGCCTCAATGTGCTCCAATGTTATTGTTAACCATCATTGTGCCAATGCGCCTCAATGTGCTACAATATTATTGTTACCCTGTCTTGTGTCAATGGCGCCTCAATGTGCCACAATGTTATTGTTAACCATTCATGTGTCAAAGGTGCCTCAATGTGCTACAATGTAACTGTTAACTATTCATGTGTCAAAGGCGTCTCAGTGTGCCTCAATGTTATTGTTAACCATTCTTGTGTCAAAGGCACCTCAATGTGATACAATGTTATTGTTAATCATTCTTGTGTCAAAGGCGCCTCAATGTGCTACACTGTTAGTGTTAACCATTCATGTGTCAAAGGCGTCTCAATGTGCCTCAATGTTATTGTTAGCCATTCTTGTGTCAAAGGCGCCTCAATGTGATACAATGTTATTCTTAACCATTCTTGTGTCAAAGACGCCTCAATGTGCCACAATGTTATTGTTAACCATCCTTGTTTCAAAGGCACCTCAATGTGTTACAAATGCTATTGTTAACATTTCTAGTCTCAAAGGCGCCTCAATGTGCAACAATGTTATTGTTAACCATCCTGGTGTCAAAGGCGCCTCAATGTGATACAATGTTATTGTTAGCCATTCTTGTGTCAAAGGCGCCTCAATGTGCTACAATGTTATTGTTAACCATTCTTGTGTCAAAGGCGCCTCAATGTGCTACAATGTTATTGTTAACCATTCTTATGTCAAAGGTGCCTCAATGCACTACAATGTTATTGTTAACCATTCTGGTGTCAAAGGCACCTCAATGTGCTACAATGTTAATGTTAACTATTCTTATGTCAAAGGCACCTCAATGCGCTACAATGTTATTGTTAACCTTTCTTATGCCAGAGGTGCGTCAATGTGATACAATGTTATTGTTAACCATTCTTGTGCCAAAGACGCCTCAATGTGATACAATGTTATTGTCAAACATTCTTGTGTCAAAGGAGCCTTAATGTGCTACAATGTTATTGTTAAGGATTCTTGGGTCAAAGGCGCCTCAATGTGATACAATGTTATTGTTAACCATTCTTGTGCCAAAGACGCCTCAATGTGATACAATGTTATTGTCAAACATTCTTGTGTCAAAGGCGCCTCAATGCGCTACAATGTTATTTTTAACCATTCTTGGGTCAAAGGCGCGTCAATGTGATACAATGTTATTGTTAACCTTTCTTATGCCAAAGGTGCGTCAATGTGATACAATGTTATTGTTAACCATTCTTGTGCCAAAGGCACCTCAATGCGCTACAATGTTATTGTTAACCATTATTGTGCTAAAGACGCCAAAATGTGCTACAATATTACTGTTAACCATTCTTCTGTCAATGACACTTCAATGCGCTACAATGTTATTGTTAACCATTCTTGTGTCAAAGACGCCTCGATGTGCTACACTGTTATTGTTAACCCTTCATGTGGCAAAGGCGCCTCAATGTGCTACAATGTTAGTGTTAACCATTCTTGTGTCAACGGCGCCTCAATGTGCTACAATGTTATTGTTAACCATTCTTATCTAAAAGGCGCCTCAATGTGATACAATGTTATTGTTAACCATTCATGTGTCAAAGGCGCCTCAGTGTGCTACAATGTTAGTGTTAACCATTCTTGTGTCAACGGCGCCTCAATGTGCCACAATGTTAATGTTAACCATTCTTGTTTCAAACGCACCTCAATGTGCTACAATGTTATTGTTAACCATTCTTGTGCCAAAGGCACCTCAATGTGCTACGATCTTACTGTTAACCATTCTTGTGTCAAAGGCGCCTCAATGTGCTACAGTGTTAGTGTTAACCATTCATGTGTCAAAGGCGCATCAATGTGCTACAATGTTAGTGTTAACCATTCATGTGTCAAAGACGCCTCAATGTGCCACAATGTTATTGTTAACCATCCTTGTGTCAAAGGCACCTCAATGTCTTACAATGCTATTGTTAACATTTCTTGTCTCAAAGGCGCCTCAATGTGCCACAATGTTATTGTTAACCATCCTTGTGTCAAAGGCGCCTCAATGTGTTACAATGCTATTGTTAACCTTTCTTGTCTCAAAGGCGCCTCAATGTGCCACAATGTTATTGTTAACCATCCTTGTGTCAAAGGCACCTCAATGTGTTACAATGCTATTGTTAACCTTTCTTGTTTCAAAGGCGCCTCAATGTGCTCCAATGTTATTGGTAACCTTTCTTGTCTCAAAGGTGCATGAATGTGATACAATGTTACTCATATCAATTAACCCTTTAATTGTCACGATTGCTCAGGAGAATTATAATTATAATTTTTGCAGACCAAGACCATTTTGTAAATTTACCACAGAAATCTACAAAACTGGATTTATGTTGCCATGCAAATGGAACTCCTCAAGACCAATATAGTATTTCAGGCAGTTTCGGATCACTACTTAAATAATTATTTCCTGTGAATTTTTTTATAGATTAATTTAAATCAGTTAAATTAATGTTAGCTTTTGATGACATACATTTGTGCTTTATGCAAATGTAGAAAGATTTGTTTTGAGTTTTGCCCTTCAAAGAATTTCAAAATAGCATGACTTGACCGAATACGATAATTCCTATCACTTTGACTAGTTCCGGATGATGTCATTTAATTGTCAGTTTGACGACTAAAACCATCAATGATACACAAACGTGTGCTATCTATAGAAGCATTTTCGGCAAAGTTAATATGATTGGATTTTCAAGATTAAATTTTGGTACTTGAATCGTTAATCGT
Source organism: Chaetoderma sp. LZ-2023a (assembly GCA_034401795.1). Lineage (NCBI taxonomy): Eukaryota > Metazoa > Mollusca > Caudofoveata > Chaetodermatida > Chaetodermatidae > Chaetoderma > Chaetoderma sp. LZ-2023a. The sequence continues at coordinate 44,318,863 of CM067362.1, read as the reverse complement.
ATTAGGGCATTGTTTATGGTTTAAATGCTGGAAATCTGGCACAATTGAGATGCACATCTTTGTTTCTTGCTTGTCTATAAACTAAAGTTACTAACAATCAGAGAAAATTGTTATATCAAAGCCTAATTCCAAGTAACTTGATTAATGATTAAGCTAATTATCCGAAACTGTCGATGATCCAAAAATACCGATGATCCAGAATTGCCGTATCAAGTGTACAGAATTTGATTTTGGCCGTCTCGGTCGTTATCGGATTAATGGTCAAGAAAAACGAACTTTTTGCTTAGCCAGTGTCTTTTAGCAGACAATGTGAATGCTACTTTTGAAAATGTATTACAGGAATGACCAGAGCCAGTTGTAATAAAATTTGGAGTCGTCTGTCCTCCCGGGAATATCCCGTGGGTGAAAGTGAATAGCGCACATCTTTGCACTGGTAAGGTATTCATGTGTGCCTACCTACATGCCAGCCACGCCCATATCAATGGCTGATGTGCCTAATTATTAATATGTATATGTAATGCTCGTTTCCTTACTAACGCACCGATAGAAAACGTGTTTGTATATTGCCGGAACAAAATTGTCTTGAATTTATGAATTTAAAAAAAGTTTCAGAATTGACTCAACTGAGTTATTAACGATTGAGCATTCTGCAATCAGGCGGGTGCTGCGCGACCTTATCCGTTTCCAGTAATTGTTCTTCCTGCGTAGTAAGTAGATTACGTGGTAGACGCAACAATAGCGTTAATAATTATATTGCCATTCTCATCACCAGATTGCACAAGAATTGATAAAGGTCAAATACGTCAAAGAAGACTGAGACAAAATGTTACTTTATCCGCACTTTAACTAACTAGATGTGTAGATACTATTTTAGATTTGGGTTGCTCTCACCATATTATTTTATTCTATTGTCTGGGCTGACAGGAAATTTTAGTAGAAAATCACAACATCCCCTGTTGGCTCGATCACCAACTAGATTTCCATACGAATGTGAGCTATTTATTATAAGATAAATTTGCCTATGTAATATAACAATTGCATTTGATCTTAAATTGCACATGACTAACGCGTATTGAAAATGAATCATTACTAAGGTATAACACTACTACCGTCTAGATTTAAGTTATAATTTATGAATACACGGCCTAGGATAACAGATTGGCTATTTCAGCCCGTGTTTACTGTTCAAAATATAGCGTGTGAATGATTGGGCCAACAGGGCGTGCTTGTGCTCATATACAGATTATTTTCAAATTCAATATTATTTTCTTCATGATAATATTGTCCATAACATCATCGTCGTCATCGTCATCATCGTCGTCGTCGTCGTCGTCGTACTATTATTATTATTATTATTATTATTATTATTATTATTATTATTATTAATACAACTATTGTTTTCATCATGATCATTACATAGTTTCGTGGCTCGGTTATGAATCACTAGGAAACATTATTTTTATAAATCATTAATATCAGTATAAGGAACGGACCTGCAGATTCATAACTTTAGCCATAGTTATCCACTAGCATCTTATATATATAATATATATATATATATATATATATATATATATATATATATATATATATATATATATATATATATATATATATATATATATATATATATATATATATATATATATATATATATATATATCATCTGGCTAATGGATCTTTCCGGTTTTAGCTATGCCCCGTCCATCTCTAGCTAAGCTCCACCCACACCTAGTTCGTGTTGGCATCGATCCATCTCTGAACACGCTGACTATCAATTTCCAAAGCTGTTGAATATTTTGAAACTCATTTGACTGGGCGCTGTTGCTGCAGCGCTCAGTCAAATTGGTTTCAAAATACTCAACAGCATGTTTATTAAATAGCAAAGAATTACAAAGACATACAATTCATACGTGTCAGACCATTTGAGATTTGATGACGGTCTATATGGAACCCTTTGTGACGTAATGATTATGACGTCATCATACATGCGCTGAGCTGATTATGACGTCATATGAGGTCTGGCGATGGATGGATACTTTGGAAAGGTGAATTGTTTAATGAGTAGATCGGTCCCTGATGAAAATAAATTTGGTGATTGCAATCTCTAAAATGGCATCTGCACTTCTAGTAATCTCAAGAGTTAAGAAAGATGCAAATTTCCTATTCTGACGAGGACGAGCGTTGAATCTTTTTATTGAATTCCAGCCATTGTATTTCAGTTTGGTTTCATACCCAATATCATGATGGCATGGTCAATTTGGCCCGAGATGTTTCGAACTTTCATCAAATACTATGAGCTGACAATGAAAATCTCAGGTAATATTACAATCATCATCATCATCATCATCATCATCGTCGTCGTCGTGTTTTCATGACTTAAGCCTTAGGCTTCTTATGTATGTATCTATAATAGTTGAGCTTCCTATGCATAGATAGGGTCAAACATGTAGACTACCTGTATGGTTTCTTACAGATACCATCCAGTAAATACAATAATTAAGTTCCATCTATGGAACATCCACGTGCAAAGGCATATTTATTGAATAGAATGAGCAGTAACATGTTGGGTTTACTGTTTGCAAGGTTAACCGTATGCATTCAAATACATGAAATACTTTTAAAAGCCAACCAAACTATTTTGCCTCTCATTTCAGGAGGAACCCTAGTAATTAGGTCGAGATTTATATATTATAACATATTAGTCAGTAATTTAGCTCTTGGTGCAGAGCTATATTTCGAATATGCAGTGTGTTTATGTAGAGGACACCACTATCAGGAAAACCCTTGATATATTTGCTCATTTGAAAATCATTGTCCCAGTTGAGGATTTACCACTAATGTTGAGATTACAAGGTAAGTTCACCTCGTCGTGTACTAGTCATTCATGCCATAGAATATGCCACAAATAGATCATACATGGCACAAATAGATCATGTATGGCACAAATAGATCATGCATGCCAAAATAGATCATGCATGCCAAAAATAAACAATGCATGGCACGAATAGATCATGTATAGCACAAATAGGCCATGGGTGCCACAAATAGATCATGCATGTCACAAATAGATCATGCATGCCACAAATAGATCATGCATGCCACAAATAGATCATGCATACCATAAATAGATAATGCATGGCACGAATAGATCATGTATAGCACAAATAGGCCATGGATGCAACGAATAGATCATGAATGGCACAAATAGATCATGCATGGTACAAAAAGAGCATGCATGCCACAAATAGAGCATGCATGCCACAAATAGAGCATGCATGTCGCAAATAGATCATGCATGTCACAAATAGATTATGCATGCCACAAATAGAGCATGCATGTCGCAAATAGATCATGCATGTCACAAATAGATTATGCATGCCACAAATAGATCAGGCATGCAACAAATAGAGCATGTATGCCACAAATAGAGCATGCATGCCACAAATAGATCATGCATGCCACAAATAGATCATGCATGCCACAGATAGATCATGCATGCCACCGATAGAGCATGCATGCCACAAATAGAGCGAGTATGCATGCCACAAATAGACCATGCATGCCACAAATAGATCATGCATGCCAGAAATAGATCATGCATGCCACAAACAGAGCATGCATGCCACGAATAGATCATGAATGGCACACATAGATCATGCATGGTACAAATATACAATGCATGCCGCAAATAGATCATGCATGCCACAAATAGACCATGCATGCCACAAATAGACCATGCATGCCACAAATAGACCATGCATGCCACAAATAGAGCGTGCATGCCACAAATAGATCATGCATGCCACAAATAGACCATGCATGCCACAAATAGACCATGCATGCCACAGATAGAGCATGCATGCTACAAATAGAGTATGCCTGCCACAAATAGAGTATGCCTGCCACAAATAGATCATGCATGCCACAAATAGAACATGCATGCCACAAATAGAGCAGGCATGCCACACATAGATCATGCCTGCCACAAATAGAGCATACATGCCACAAATAGATCATGCATGTCACAAATAGATCATGCATGCCACAAATAAATCATGCATGCCACAAATAGACCATGTATGCCACAAATAGATCATGCATGCCACCAATAGATCATGCATACCACAAATAGATCATGCATGGCACGAATAGATCATGTATAGTACAAATAGATCATGCATGGCACGAATAGATCATGAATGGCACAAATAGATCATGCATGCCACAAATAGAGCATGCATGCCACAGATAGAGCATGCATGCCACAAATAGAGTATGCATGCCCCAAATAGACCATGCATGCCACAAATAGATCATGCATGTCACAAATAGAGCATGCATGCCGCAAATAGACAATGCATGCCACAAATAGATCATGCATGCCACAAATAGAGCATGCATGCCACAAATAGACCATGCTTGTCACAGATAGATCATGCATGCCACAAATAGACCATGCTTGTCACAAATAAATCATGCATGCCACAAACAGATCATGCTTGTCACAAATAGATCATGCATGCCACAAATAGATCATGCATGCCACAAATAGACCATGCATGCCACACATAGATCATGCATACCACAAAAAGAGCACGCATGCCACAAATAGAGCATGCATGTCACAAATAGATCATGCATGCCACAAATAGATCATGCATGCCACAAATAGACCATGCATGCCACAAATAGATCATGCATGCCACAAATAGATCATGCATACCACAAATAGATCATGCATGCCACAAATAGACCATGCATGCCACAAATGGGTTAAGCCGGCCAAAAGAGTACCTGTGGTGGTTTGAAGAATATCCATTTGCGGTCTAAGAGAAAACTATTTTTCAAAATTTACCGAGCCAGTCGTTCCATTGGTAATAATTTTTAAATAGTCTTTTGACTGCAAATTGACACTGACTAAGCTAAAATTTAGATAAAGGAGTGTAGCGGGAAGGGAATACATGGAATCTATACACCATAATGTATCAATAAAATACGTGTGAAATGAGATTATTATCCCTTCATGTGGTAGATAGAGACTAATGGAGGACTCTAGTTTATCCATCAATCATATGACGTCATAATCAACTATGTGACTTGTAGGATAACGCCATAATCAATTACGTCATGAATGACGTTGTTAAGTTCATCATGAATGCTTAATTGATGACGGTGCTGTACGAACTGTATGTTTTTACTATTTAATAAACACATGCTGTTGAATATTTGGAAACTAATTCGACTGGGTACTGTCGCTGCCATAGTTTCAAAATATTCAACTGCTTACCTGTATAGTTTTCTGGAAACTAACATGGGTGAAGTGTCGATGGAGATTAGCTAGAAATGGGTGAGGCACGGCTAACACTGGATATCTCCATTGAATGTCTTTCAGGAAATTTGACTTCTGCTGACAAAGAGCTTATCTTCATAGCTGTGAGTGTAGAGAACAAATGCTCGTTTTGCACGCTTTCTCATGCTGGCCTGTACCGGTGTGTTTCACCTGACAAAGGGATATCTGATCAGGTACAGGCTGAGAATTTCGGGATTCCCTTTAAAAGTGAACACTCACGATTCTTCTCGTATCATGATAAGGTGGGGTTCGGGAAAGGTGGTCTTTCTTTCACTTCTTCGTATGATGTATAACACTGAACACTTCTTAGAAAACGTATAACTTAGCTTTAATAATTGAAGTAATAATAGCCGTAATGCAGGCTTTTTCACATCTACATACCTTATGAAACAGTTATTCAACTTTACAAACTAACAAAAATTTACTGCGGGTAATAACTATATTACGTTTTAGTTGTTTTCAACAACTTCAAAACGGAGATCAGAATTGATGATGTATAACTCGTTTAAGAGTAATTTCAGAACTAACTAGATATATGGTATGCACTGCTATATATGCACAATAAAAGCAGATTCGCGTGTGATGTTCTACTGATGACGTCATTGAGGAATTTCCTAGGGATTTCCCAAAATCTAAATACTCTGACTTGTTAACACTCTTCTTCCCTCACAACAAAGCTGGTCAGATTGAACCAGGTGGAACCAAGTGATGTCTCTTGACGGAAAATGTACACATTTCTGTTTAGACAGGACTCATCAAGCACCCATTACTTGCATACTTTATGCCTCATACCTTCCAGTTCTATTATGACAAGAGCATTAACCACGCACGCCAAGATCTGTCGTAATTACTTCACTAGGTGATGATTCGTATTTGGGAATAAAGGCAAATGGTTATACGCCATCATGACGTATGCCTATGTACTCTATGACCTGTCACGTGCATTTCCGGAAATTACATGTTTCACATGAGACTGAATCATGGAACTGCTTTTTACATACTCTACTCAGGTCCATTTAATAGCTTCTCTCATTCGATTGTCTTGTAAGGCCTTGCTGCCCTAAGGTTACCCCGTACTTAGCCCAACAGAGCCCCACTATCGCAGTGTCCTTACCTTACACGAAAATGGTGGAACCAGTTTCTAGCCTAAAGAGGATAAAAGATCCCATCGTTGTTTCATAGTACATAACGGATTAAGATCTGAATGTGGGCTGAATGAAATTGTTCATTCTGTTTTGTAAAATGGCAAAAACAAGATTGCTTGCAGCAACCAACTTAACTTACATGGATTAACTATCGAACATAGCTAATTATGTTTGCCTAGTACCAACGAACATAATTGTCAACTTACAATTATTCGAAATGGCCTTATAAAATGTCCCATTATACACACAGCATGCTTGCTACAGGACAGCAGTGGCGGTAATCGGATATCCCGACAAGATATACATATATATTATATAATACACTACACCACCACAACCTGTCCATAGCGAGCAGCACATTATGGTCCTTACCTAATGAACTTGATGACACGCTGTGACGACGATGTAATGAATATTCACGATTAAGGACATGACCTTAACTGGCCTGACCCGCACCGTGTCAAAGGTCATCTGCAAATATTTACTCGGTTACATAATGGTAGCCGGAGGGTCTGCGGGTAGATAATCCACAGATCCGATATTTACAAGTCGACCCAGATAAATGTTTCGAAGTATTAGCTGCCATCGCCTAATTAGGCATCTCTCTTTAATGCATGTGTTTTTGGCATGTCAAATATTGTTGGTAGCAGGTATGTGTTGGCAGGGATACAATTCAGCAGATTTTTTTTTCCAGTAATGACCTACTGTTCTCTTATCTACTAACTGATAGATAACTATTTAAATTTCATTCCTCAATCCGACTCTTGACTATCTGGACAGAACACCTTTTTATTCTGAAATACATATGTATTGCTTTTAAATGCCAAGTTATTTTGTTTTTAAATTTTAATTACTGTTTATATCATGAATGGCGTAGATAAGATCGTCACGAACGCTTAATTGATGACGGACTAAGCATTGCTGCACGAATTGTATATCTTTATTATTTAATAAACACATGCTGTTGAATATTTTGAAACTAATTTGACTGGGCACTGGTTCTACCATAATTTCAAAATATTCAACCACTTACCTGTACGGTTTTCTGGAAATTGATAGGAGTTCAGGGATCGATCGATCCTAACACGGGTGAAGTGTGGATGGAGATTAGTTAGAAATGGGTGGGGCATGGCTAACACTGGATTTCTCCATTGAATGACTTTCGGGAAATGTGACTTCTGCTGACAAAGAGCTGATCTTCATAGCTGTGAGTGCAGAGAACAAATGCTCGTTTTGCACGCCCTGTCATGCTGCCATGCACAGGTGTGTTTCACCTGACAAACGGATATCTGATCAGGTACAGTCGTGCCAGCTAAATGTTTCGAAATATTAGCTGCCATCGCCTAATTAGGCATACTTCTTTAATGCATGTGTTTTGGTATGTCAAATATTGTTGATAGCAAGTATGTACAGGCAGGGATACAATTCAGCAGATAATTAAAGGTCATTTTTACCAGTAATGAACTGCTGTTCTCTTATCGACTAACTGAAAGATAACTATTTAAATTTCATTCCTCAATCCAAATCGTGACTATCTGGACAGCACACAATTTTATTCTGAAATATGTACGCATTGCTCTTACATGTCAAGTTATTCTATTTTTAAATTTTAGTTACTGTTTATATCATCAGAGAACTCAAGCTTGTCAACGCATACTCAAACTATGCCAAAATATTGACGTAATCATGATGCCATTACATAAATATTACACAATAATATATGATGAATAATGTATATTATAGTAACTACACGTTTCTCTCATTCATTACACAGGTGATTGTGAACTGGAAAGAGGCAGCTCTCACTTCTCGTCAACATGACATTTTGGATTTTGCCATGGAGATCTATCATTGTCATACATTAACAGACGCGCATTTCCGGAAGCTAGAAGAGCATGGCCTCACGATGAATGATGCATGGGACATTGGCAATGTTGTTGCATATGTCTCAATGGTCAATCGCCATGCTTTACTTCTGGGTGTCACTCTAAATCCAGAGTATATTAGCATGGGAAGAGAGTGAATACTATTACAAAATACTGTGTTAGTTTTCGTGGGTTCCTTTTTTTACATGGCAATTTCGTAATGTTGGAATATATCTAATGACATGTGTCCATTTTACATCAGTGTTTAAGACCATTAATCAGTGGCTAGGCCCGTAGATCAATGATAATATAAGATCTATGTGCTTAGTCATTCTTATATATATATATATATATATATATATATATATATATATATATATATATATATATATGTGTGTGTGTGTGTGTGTGTGTGTGTGTGTGTGTGTGTGTGTGTGTGTGTGTGTGTGTGTGTGTGTGTGTGTGTGTGTGTGTGTCTGTGTGTGTGTGTGTGTGTGTGTGTGTGGGTGTGTGGGTGGGTGGGAGGGATTAATCGACAGTTCAATCGATCAGTTAATCGATATTCTCATAATTCTGAACAGTGTAAACCCGACCGGACTAAGGTTGCATCTCGGTTTTATATATCCACTTACGGCGATTGAATACTAGTAATGATGGATATTCATGTGCGTGCGTGCGTGTGCGTGCGTGCGTATGTGTGGGTGGGTGGGGGCTATGAGGCGGGCGTGTGCGTAGTTGTTTAGTAAAGAAGAGTGCTAAACATTTTCAACATAGTTTACTTTATTAGCTAATATTATAGTTAAGAAAAGATATGATTTCATGAAATATAAGTCAAATACAATATAGAATGTGTGCTGACGATAGGCCTACATCAAGTTACACTCAAGTTATATATTTCAGCAGGCAGGTATAGTGGTACGATATCCACTTTTTTACAAGGTTCATAAGTGAAATCTTGTATTGAATCTTGCAAATATTTTCAAGTAGTCAACGCTTTTCTCAAATATCGTCAACAGATTTGATAAATCTAACGCGTACTAATAGTGGGGCGGATATGTAACAAATTTGAGGTAAGATGTTACATTCTGGCAGAAAGCATGAAATTTGGCATATAGGTGGTTTAAGGTATGCTGAACATAAGTAGATGCGGTGCCATGTGATTCTACCAAGGGAACCCATTCAAAATGGCGGATTCAAAATGGCCGCCTTCCCAGCGGAAAATCTGCATTACTCAAGTTCTAGATGGAGTAGAGGGCTGGAATTGATGTCAAATTAAGGGTTTCTTGGGTCACTGGTTATGATTTTACCCATTATAATACTCTAAATAGATAAACATGCTGAACAAATATATTATTATTATTATTATTATTATTATTATTGTTGTTGTTGTGGTCGTCGTCGTCGTCGTCGTCGTCGTCGTCGTCGTCGTTGTTGTTGTTGTAACATTTGCAAATTAGTAGTATCATTGCTAAACGTTTGTACACACCTGTTCTGGGCGGAACATTTTAGGAACAAGTTTTCGCTTCTCAAACCAATTGGTCTACACGTTTTCTCCAGTAAAAGTAATTGTATGCCAGCCCCTCGCTTCGCTTGTACATAGGAAACTTGTTGAAGGAAACTTCGTTACTCAGAAAATGGCTCACAAGTTCTCAGCCTTGGCACATGATCAAATCCACGAGCAGCAAAATGCTATTCTGAAGGGCGATGGTGGAATTATCGGAATCACAGAAAATGAAGCTGCTTTGAAACGATGGATGGTGTCAGGAAATAGGAAGGATGATCAGCGAGTACGAAGTGAAACATACACACAGAAATATCAATGATTATTGATGCAATCGAGGATATGGGAAACCCATTTTTAGATGACAGTTTTGACTTAGTGACTCTAGATACCAAAGTGACAGTCATTATGTCCGAGTCTGTAGTGAATGCGATCCGAACAGCAGAAGAACTAGGCATCAGACAGTACCACGCATTCGTCGCAGATCGACTATCTGTATCATCAAAATCAGTATATGACCCAATCCAAAAGAACAATTTGGCTTTGTTCAAATCATAGCAGAGGAAGAGTACCAGAACCAACAAGAAGCTTGTGGCAATGAAGAGAGATGTACAGTTATTCTCTAGACTGTACATTTCCTGCCAATCCAGAGACGGAGATCTTGATTCATTCTTTGAGCATGAGAATCATCCTGAGAGCAACGCAATGCGCCAAGGCAGCAAATCAGATCTGATGGGATGTTTGGAAGCATTAGCAGCTCGTGCAGCTGATTGTCCAGAGGTTGAAGTGAAGATCATTGACGGAGCAGCTATGATGATAATCTAGATCCCAAGAAATCAAACGTGGTTGTGAACACATTTGGAGATTTTGCAGAGCACGTCTTCCTCCCACACATTGCTAGACTGTTACACACGGTTAAAAGATTGATGTTGTATGGGACGTGTATACGACGGGAAGCTTGAAGACACACGCTAGAGAATTACGGGGACATGGTGAAGCTCCTCGTGTTGCATCGAGTACAAGACTACCTCAAAATTGGAAAACTTTCCTACGAGTTGATGCAAACAAAACAGGCCTCTTCACCTTTCTCGCACATACATTGGAGTCATTCGAGCTACCAGAAGGAAAGATACTCGTCACAAGATGTGAGGAAAACTTGCTGATGAGGCCAGAGCATGATGTCTCACAACTCGCACCATGCATGCAATATGAAGCAGATGGTAGAATGTTGCTCCACGCCTTCCATGCATATCACCAAGGTTATCGAACAATAATGATTCATGCTACAAATACAGACGTCGTAGTCCTAGCCATACGGACAGCAAACTTTCTTCATGGGTATGATCTCTGGGTCGCATTTGTCCATGGGAAGACCTTCCGCTATGTATCAGCTCATGGCATTGCAACAGTTTTGGGTGCAGAAGCGTTACACGGACTGCTATTTATGCATGCTTTCTATGGGTGTGTCTGCATTTTGTGGGATTGGCAAGAAGACATCATGGGACGTTTGGAGGCCGTCAGATCTATTCAAGTCACTATTTAGGAGATTGTCTGATCCCCAGGCGTCTCTGTGTGACAATGACATGGAAATGCTGGAGAGGCTTGTCGTACTACTGTACAAATGCACATCACCATTTCCAAAGGTTAATCAGGCAAGAAAACGGCTTTTCGCTTTTGGCAACAGGCAGCTAGAAAACATTCCTCCGACCAGTGCAGCTCTGCTGCAACACACCAAACGTGCTGCGTTCACGGCAGGTCATCTTTGGAGCCAATCACTTCACGCAAATGCAAAAACGCCATCGCCAGCTGACAGGGGTTGGGTCAGAGATTGAGACACTTGGTCACCGCAATGGAGTTTGCTTGCAGACCCATCTAAGGCATGCCGGGAACTCGTGAAATGTGCTTGAAAAATTAATTGCACTGGCAGATGCAAATGCTATAAATCCAACTTACCTTGTACACAGTTGTGCTCATGCGGTGCACAGTGCGTGTGACGTCTGTGAATCATGATTCAACAATCAACAGCATCATGTATAGCCTTGCATACTCTTATAGGATAATTGAACGTATCTATAATGACCATTACTTGGTTCGATATTAAGAAATCAAGTAATTTAAACTATTTCTAGATACTATATAGCTTTTGTTCTCAAGAGATGGATCTTTTAGATAACACCTCTTAAAGAGCCACCGTCTTTTGACATCAAACACAGGTGGTCCCTATGGAAGGATTGATATTTACATTGTAGTGAGTAGAGTTATAAATAATTTGACATTAATCCCATCTCTCCACTCCGTCTAGAGCTTGAGTAATGCAAATTTTCCGCTGGGAGGGCGGCCATTTTGAATGGGTCCCCTTGGTAGAATCACGTGGCACCGCATCCAATTATGATCAGGATACCTTAAACCACCTATATGCCAAATTTCATGCTTTCTGCCAGAATGGAACATCTTTTTCACATATCTGCCCTACTAAAGAGCCAGCCTCTTAGACGCCTATCAAACTAGCCAATGATTGATTGATAAAAGTAAATAGGCGAGTGATTGACAGCGCCTGTACGCCCATCATATCGCGCAGTACACGCTCACTGTGTTGCATTGGTTGATGAACAAAGCAGGGCGGGGAAAGGTGGTGCACTTCAATTGGCTGCCGTGGAAGGACGCAATAGTGAATTCAATTAAATAGAAAACACAGTTGGCGTTTTGTGATTCGTACAGGGCAATGAAGAAATTTGGACGAAATTGCGGGTGGAATTGATTATTTAAATTATTATTTAAAATAATTAAATTATTCAATTTAAGTATTTAAATTAATTTTTAAATTAATTTTTGATTTAATAAATATTTAAAATAATTTTTAAATTAACTATTTAAATAATTATTTTATTTTATTTTATATTAGCGCAGTTATTAATATTTAATTTTAATTTCCTTGACAATAAGGCTTGCCGCCTTTATTCTATAAATTAATACACGGATTAATGCTTAATAATAAAGATATGTGTTGTTAATGCACGTGTCTTGTAACCATTACAGTATTGCCACGACAACAGATTAGCGTGTCAGGGTCAGGACAGAACTGGAAATAAACATAGAAATAAAATAAATAAATAAATAAACAAATAAATAAATAATAATAATTATAAAATAACGATAATCGATTACGAATTTTCATAATCGATCACTGATTCAATCGATCAACGATCATAGATCATCTAAAATCGATTAACAGCACTAATATATATATATATATATATATATATATATATATATATATATATATATATATACGTGCGTGTGTGTGTAATTGTGTGCGTGCGTGCCTGCAGCCTGTTTGCCTGCCTGCCTGCGTGCGTGCGTACGTGTGTGAGTGCTTGCTTGTGTGCCTGCGTGGAAGCGTGTGCATGAGTGTGTGCGTGTGCGTGTGTGCGTGCGTGTGTGTGTGTGTGTGTGTGTGTGTGTGTGTGTGTGTGTGTGTGTGTGTGTGTGTGTGTGTGTGTGTGTGTGTGTGTGTGTGTGTGTGTGTGTGTGTGTGTGTGTGTGTGTGTGTGTGTGTGTGTGTGTGTGTGTGTGTGTGTGTGTGTGTGTGTGTGTGTGTGTGTGTGTGTGTGTGTGTGTGTGTGTGTGTGTGTGTGTGTGTGTGTGTGTGTGTGCGTGCGTGCGTGCGTGCGTGCGTGCGTGCGTGCGTGCGTGCGTGCGTGCGTGCGTGTGTGTGCATGCGTGTGTGTGTACTGTGTGTGTGTGTGTGTGTGTGTGTGTGTGTGTGTGTGTGTGTGTGTGTGTGTGTGTGTGTGTGTGTGTGTGTGTGTGTGTGTGTGCGTGCGGGCGTGTGTGCGTGCGGGCGTGTGTGCGGGCGTGTGGGTGTACGTGCGCACGTGCGCGCGTGTGTGTACTGTATGCGTGCGTGCGTGCGTATATACAGTTAGATGTTAATGTGTTTATACTTGGCCAGAATAAACCTCGCTTCTCTTACCCATTCTCTTGCTATCTTTTGGTGTTGCGTCATTAGTACTTCCACGTGGTGTTTGTATGTGACATTATCTAAAAGTATATAATTAAGATATATTGCTACAGCATATAACATTATAATTCTCAAACCGTTCAAGACAGTTGTGTGTCATAAGTAAGATTTGAGTTAACTATGTAAATAATAGAATGATGATTTTCCTTATTATGGGATAATGTCAGTCTGTAAAAGAAAGTAGGTCAAATTTGACACGACTATATCAACTGGACAACGTCATAAGGGGCACTAGATCTCTTATCTCATACCTCTGGCAACATATTGCTGAAGAAAGATCACAAATTAAAGTTAAGACAGAATAGAAGTTGTAATGTAATGACACTATTATGCATGATGCAGCATCAAGTCTGATTGGTAGATATCAAATTCTCAATGGACAAGCTAAGAAGATCCATAGTCATGGGCTATCGTAGATGAAGCCACTTTCCCCGAATGACCATCCGAGAAGAAATATGCAATACATACTGTAATCGTAACACAAGTCTGTTGCTATAGTGGTGTGGGTGGTTAAAGATTAATTCACAGTAAAACAAGAGAAAAAATGAACAGTCTTTAATATGTTACATTTGAGAATGTCTAAATAAACAAGTATTTCGATGATTGTAGAATGGTTTCAGCAGAAATGATAGAAGTATTTAGGAAAATGTGATCTTAGACAAAGGCAATGAACAATATTGATAAGCAAGTTGACACAATAGGTATTCATCAAATTAGGTTCATTGTCGGAATTTTAATGATGTTATAGTGTCTTCTGAAAGGAATGGGAAAGGCCATAATCTTTCTTGGTTACTTCTACATAATTCCTTATTGGTTGCTATCATTCAACACCAGGCTCAAATAATGGCATGGTGATTGTATGCACATGAACTGGACAGCCTGATTGGCAAGATAATGAGTACTATTTGTTGACACAAAACATTCACGCCTCCTCTCATAGTCAGGCCAGTCTGGTCACATTTTGAGGTGGATTGAAATTCCACCTGAACAAGATTATGCGGATAGGTTGTATTAAAGGTTGGTTTCATTGCGGAATGAATCGTCAAAACGACTCTATGACGTCCATGAAATCGTATCGCATTCTGTCCTCTATAATAATACCGCACATGGATAAATATATCTATTTAGAGCGATATGGAGCAACATTAGCAGGCAAAAAGTCAAAACACAGTCCTATAACATAAGCAACTAGACCACCTTCTATTGAGGGTGCATGTAATAAACACATCTATTACACAACACTGAATCATATTACTTGCTACTGGCAGGCTATCGCATTGAAGAGGTGAATTATAGGTAAATATGCATATAAAGGCTTGCAGTCTACTCACCACTCTCCTTCGCACTTCCATCCATCTCCACATCACAATTGCAGCCATCGTAAGTCGACCAATGGTTCTCATTTATATATTGTCCAAACCATCACCAGCAATATCTTCAACCAGGAACTGGGATTTTAGCAAAGCAACATGAACAGTCATGTTATGCCGCCGTTTTTCTTGTTTATTTGTATGGCTCTAAACAAGGACAAATTTGTCCAATACCCAAATACAATAGATGAATTCATAACACCAATAACTCATAACAGCTCATAACATATTGACAGACCTGCGGTCTGGACTACGAGATTCAAGAGACATGAATCAGTCGTATCAGCCCGAACCGTTGGAATGGACTTCAACACCTAGAGTCCAGCCGCCAATGGATCAACAGCCACCTCAACTATCTCGTTAACCGCCTGAGCCAATACAGATACCCAGTCAACTGCCCCAGACTGCGTTTTACAGATTACCTCAACAACTGTTCAACCGGCAAATATAGCCACTTGACAGGCCCGCCAATGGCTGACATGAACAACAACATGTGCAAACACCCAACTATTCAGCAACAAAGCAACCATATGTTAGAATGGAACATCCATTATACCAATGACCTGAGCTACCGCCTAAAGAACTGTCCTATCAACTTTCGCATACACGCCAACAAACACATCACCAACCAGCTTACGTACCACAACCATCGTGTTATTAGGGCCAAAGCTTTTCACCTCGAGAGGATGATTCTTCCGAGCAGGAATTCTATTATAATCAGCAAAGATTTCATCACCATATAATAACGCATGTGACCATTGTCCACCTAGAGAATTTGTACCTCGGCCGCCTTAAGAGCCCCTGCATCACACCTTGGAAGAATGGTTTGGTGGACAGGACGAAACCGCCACCAGTCGCCTTCTCATCCGTTCCATGAGATGCGAACCAAAGGAGCCCATGCAGGAATTAGCCACCGGAGTAAGACGAATTGGTTCTAAGACGAAGACGAATTGGCCACCTTCACGGACCGTCAATCATGTGAAAACTTGTTTACGAAAACATTCTTGGACGCTCTTACAAGACAGTGTGAGCTGCAGACTCGCCTCCATATCATGAAGGTGTGCAACCTAAACGAAATTACAGTGGAAGCCATCCACATAGAGTATTTTATACTGCGAGACAAGGAGATACATTGTAGCTTCCGATGTCGAGTGTTATGCCGTTAACAATCATGCTAAACCGCTGGAATGCATCAACCCGCAGCAACTACAGGCTCAAAATAAGGGTAGAAACAACAGTAGTGTTAATGACAGGAATCGAAAGAAAGGAAACAATGTGTAAGTCCATAAGCTTAATTCCTGGATATCTGAGCTCACAGAAACCATGGCTCTATTTCAAGTGTCATAACATCTATCAGGCTGACCCTCCTCCTCCTCTGCGACCTACAAATGACAAGGGCCACCTTTTCCATAACACCGGATACCTAGCAGTCAACTTCTCTATCAAGAATAAAATGTATTGACAGCAACCTCATACAACTGCCAGTATCGAGCAGCCACCCGTTAACAATTATCAAAATCCAAATAATCAGCCACCTGCTGATGATGACCAATCCTGTCATCCAGCATTATGCTGCTAGTCTGAATCTACTTCAGCTCCTCCATCTGAGCCAGGTTGTCTGAGTTGGCAACAACAAGATGAATAACCGCTCCCGTTAAACTAGAACAGATCTCCAGCAATGAGCAACATGGTGATCTTATCCAACATGAACACTCAGCTGATTCTAATTCTCACTCAACAGTATGGAGTAAGGGTCACCACTGTGGAGATTGAAGCCGCCGCTTAACGTATTTCCATCAAGATATATAGCTTCCGCCATTTGGAAGGATTATTCACCACCTCCCAGGACAAAAAGTACACAAAGATCCCGTCGTGGATGTAATAGACACTATTCGCACTATGCCGCCACCCACACCCCCACCCAACCCCCATTGAGCACATTTACATTGAAACGGATTACGATTATATTCATGGAGATCAACCGCCAAGGAGAGACAACTACAAAGTAGAAACCATGCGACTATCGCCAAGTGGGAACGTTCAGATGTCAATGTCTCATAGCAGAAATAGAGGCATCTCTCATCGTTGATACTGGGTGTGCCGTCACCATCCTTAGCAAATGCCTCTATAACACCATTACCTGGCATCAAAGACCTAGTATCCAGCCAGCAGAAATATGCCCCAGTGGTGACTCCCGTGCACTACTTGATATTACCAATCTTGTGTCCCACCTTTTCTTAATAAAATTCTCTGACCATCATCATATATCACACAAGGTATTTAATCTGTGTCAGATAACCGGCTCGTTGGATGCATGAGTGTTCGGTGGACGCTTAGATGAGTATAATAAGAATAGACTGAAACGATTACACGGCTTCTGTGGGAGACACTTGCCCTCATGATAGTTCAACCCAAACTGAGGACCAGGATACCGCCACCAATCCATCGCCTATTGATCATGAACCAAGCTCGAATGATGAGGACCCCGACACGGCACAGGTGTTAACACGTCAATTCCTAATGTGGGGACAAATAATGCAGCATCGACTGGTATGGCAGTGATATCCAATGAATCCAGTGATACCACAGCATGTACAAGATCATTCCCCCTTTAATCTGTCAATTGTGTTCAATGAATTAGCTGACACCCCATTATTTCCAACATTATCCCCCATTAATTGTCAGTAGTGTTCATTAAATACTGCTGACAACCCGCCTAAATGCGTCGATCATGCCAAATTTTTGCCATTTGTGCATTCTGAAACCGTTCATCCCGATAACTATTGTCAACCCGCTGGCAGGATACCTTCAAGTACATCGACTGGCTGTTCATTTCAATAAGCATCCGCAGCATGACAATATCCATTGGCAGAGATTATCCTGTCCAAACATTAAATAACTGGGAATGAATCATATAATGGTATAGACAGGCGAATGGCATGTTATCATATCCTCCTGCAGTCGAAGATACCAGTCACGAAGATTTGCATTGCAGTTTTATTTATAAAATCTATGGCAATGTTCGATCCACATATTCGACCATCTTGGAGCTGCAGGATTGGAAATGTGTGCTCAAGTAATAAAGATTATTAGCAATAGAAGTATTTCCAGGAAGATAGTGATGATGGTAGTCATGTTGGAGACGCTTCTGATAATGTTTTCTGCGTCGCTGATTTTAGTCGTCATTGTGGTGACGGCGAAGATAATGGTGAAGGCAGTTGTGACGGTGGTCGCTGGGTGATAGTTGTGGTGATATGGAGGTAAGTGTGATAGGCGTGGTTGTTTTGGTGATGATTGTGTTTGTAGTGGAGATAATGATGAGGTCATAATCAATTACATCATCTGCAGGGTGACGTTACAAACAAAATACGTAACGAATGCCTAATTGAGCTCCATCATGAACATTTAAAAGTCTGGCACGTGTAAGAATTGTCTTTGATGGATTTACTATTTAATAAACAGTCTGTTGAATATTTGGAAACTAATTTGACTGGGCGCTGTTGCTGCCATAGTCAGCAACAGCGTTCAGTCAAATTAGTTTCAAGACATTTAACCGCTTACCTGCATAGTTACTTTGAAATGTATGATTCAAAGCCCATAAATCGATATCATTATGGGCACAAAGCATGGGCGGAGCTTAGCTAGAAATGGGCGTGGCATAACTAAAGATGGATACTTCTATTACCTCTAAACAAGACCTGTATTCGTACGCATTGTTAACGCCTCTTATGTCAACAGCGCCTCAAAGCAATCAAAACTATAGAGTTAACCCTTTAATGTCTAGATTTTCCAGGATAATTATAATTTATGACGGCCAAGAGAAGACTATTTTGGAAATTTACCATTGCAATTTAAGAAAATATCTTTTCCATCATCCTGAAAATGGGTATTCCTCAACCCCAATATAAGAGTTCTTTTGGCAGGCTTTACCACCACAGCGGTAGATGTAAAAAAAGATTCAAGTCTTTGCGTAGCCAACACTAATTTGCAATACAAGCGAAGTGTATTTTTGAAAGCTTACCACTGAAATGACTGGCTTTCTTGTAGTTTCTTCTGGATATTGCTACACTGGCACTGAACAGTATTGACATACAGACTGCCGAGCGTACGTACTGCCGTGAATACGTCTTACATGCTTACGTTTCAAGAATTTCCTGATAAATTACAAGATTCACGTGGCAACGAGGACTTTTTGTTTGATAAAATACGGTCTGTAGAGACTCATATAAACTAATATGCCGTCCAATAGTTACAACGAATATGGAGCCAGCATACTGCATGCTGGTTAAATTGCTCAGAAATCCGCTTGCACCTCACATCTCGTGCAAATATTTCTCTAGTTAATGAGACACGCGAACTTTAAGCACAGCAGGCAAACAGCCTCTATTTTCTCAACTATGTCACCTGCCTACAGGCTCTTAGTTTTATTTGGTAATACACATTTCATCTATTTTTCAGTCATACATAATTGCATAGGCATGTATCATGCGCATCACGCACTGCTAGAGCACAGTTACATCAATTTGCTACATGGGTGTTGTTGTATACCAGAGCAACAGCTTATGGTATCCGCGCCTTCATAATGATTCATATATATTCCACGAATGTACAAAGCAGTAGGCCCTATGGTTTCTTACAAGCTGCACTAGGCTGGTACAATAAATGGCAAGACGTCACGCACTGAAGCATCTGATGAGGATAGCTTTGCACAGGTTTATTGCGTATGTGTTCACCTTTAGATCATAGGTAGATAATTTATCTACTCATTAATTTATAATCCGAAATGGGGTCACTGTAAAAACCAGTATTAGGGTTAGATTTTGTACATACGTATACCCGGCCTATTTATGTATCTGATCACCGGTATATCAGTAAGCAAATGATCTGAAGACGTATATAATAGCATTCAAGTCAAAGTATCTTTCAAACAAGCAGGTAATATGTTGACTATTTTTAATCTAAGCTCACGGAAAGTTGTATATACCGACGCTAAAATTACTCTCGCATTGTCTAGAAATAGCAATCATGTTTAATCAGGAACGTTTGCGATACGTCACTACGTCGATGTTAGCTTTCGCAAGTATGTTAGGAAATACTGGTCGGTTGTATGTATGCAAGCAACATTAAATTTACAAAAAGAACAAATGTGCACTTTTAAATTCAACCGGAACGTCTTCCCAAAACATGAATAATTTCTTTATTTTAGTGAGATTACAGATTACATATTTACCTGTGTGAAGGAAGGAGACAACACCCCTCCCTCCGTCCGTCCCTCCCTCCCTCCATCCCGCCAACCCGCCTTCATTCCTTCTCTCCCACACCGCTGCCACACTCCCTCTCTTCTCTCCCTTCCCCTCCATCCCTCTCACTACCTCCCTCTCTCAATCTTCCTCTCGTCACCCCCTCCCCTACCCTCTCACTCCCACCACACGCTCCCTACCTCCCTCCTCTCTCGCTCCCTCCCTCTATCCTTCGCTCCCTCCCCTCAATCCGTACCTTCAGAGAAATGCGATAAAAGCTTAAACAATATATAATTAATAGTATATCTAGAAGGAACATGAAATTATCAGCCAGATAAGGTAGGTTATTGGCTGTCGGCCTGCCTGCCTGTCTGCCTATTCTGTTTGCATGCATGCCTTTTTGTTCATCCTTCGTCTCGTTGTGTGTAAGCAATTATAAATGCTAACTAAATTTAATGGCCATTATCAATTGCAACTTTTACACTGTGAGTGGGAATATGACGGGTTAGACCAATCTATAACATTTGAGTTGGTAGTAAAAACGTATTATATACATTTTCTGCAATAACAGGATCAACAATGATTACTACTGCATCTGGAGCCTGCATCATGCTGAGGCGATCAATTGGCCCAATTGTGTTCAATCTGAAAATTGCAAATCAAAGCAAATTTGGAAATTCAGCGGTGTGTAAGGTAAGCCATGTAACAATATACTAAGTGCCTTTGACCATAGCAATGATCAATGGAGGATTCCAGTTTATTAATCGATAATATGACGTCATAATCAAGTACGTGACGTGCAGGCTGACGTCATAATCAATTTCATCTTTATTGACGTAGATAAGTTTCTCACGAACGCATAATTGATGATGGCCTAAGCGTTGTTGTACGAATTGTATGTGTTTAATAATTAATAAACATACTGCTGAATATTTTGAAACTAATTTGCCTGGGCGCTGTTGCTGCCTAAGCAGCAACAGCACCCAGTCAGCTTACTTTCAAAATATTCAGCAGCTTAACTGTATAGTTTTTTGGAAATTGATAGTCATGGAGTTCAAGGGTCGATCGATCGATCCCAACACGGGGGAGAAATGTCGGTGGAGCTTAGATAAAAATGGGCGGGGTATAGCTAAAACTGGCCTCCTTCACTGATACATGGAGATAGTTGACGTCAAGCTTATTCTTACATTGAAATATGTGTTCATAAACTACATTGAAATGTACACTCATGGTGAGTGGCTTAAGACTGGCATATCTATTTAATAAATATTAAATAATCTGGAACAAACTGTAAATTCCTAAATCATATTATTAACTGTATTCGACAGAGATTACACAGATTTCACAATGTAAAATGTGCGTATAGCTTCAACATGTGTGAATTGAAATATAACAAAAAACGTGGGTACAAAGGTGTCGAAGCTTAGTTAGAAATGGACGCGGCATAGCCAGAAATGCGCGCGGCATAGCGAGTAATGGGCGTGGCATAGCATAGCTAGAAATAGATCCATCTGTTGGCGATAAGACACGGTGCTCGTCTCCCTTCTAAATGGTGATGAAGAGATATATTTTACTGGGCCGTAGTACACGACCTGATTTTTTGCATTAAGCAAGGGTTACCACTTCTTAATTCGTAGAACACAACAGAAATGCGGTTTTACTTTTGTATACTATACGATGAATTATTCGCACACTATGAACCTCCTCCACTCCACGACAGTGTTCACAATTTTGGTTCTCATCATGTAGAGGCACGATTCGAACACACGGCCTTTGTCTTAAGATTCGACCTGGTTACCACAGGAGAACATGTACATGTCGCATGTAGTGTAGGTGGCTGATAGTCCATGATTAGACAAGACAGCCTTGGTAGTTGTCTAATTACAGTCGAACAGTAGTTTCATAAGATAAATCTAAGAAATACTTAATAAAATGTGCATAATGTCTCATGTAAACCTAAGATATCTTTACAACGATTTATCTTCTGTTGTCGCAAGACTCCGCCTGCCCTGAGTAGTAATGGGTGGTTCTGTTCGCTATTGTTCTTCACGGCAGGAGGTCCTCGAGAACAATGGCGAACAGCCTCCTAGAGTGTAGAACAATGGCGAACAGCCGCCCAGCGAAAAGAACAATGGCGAACAGCCGCCCAGGGGAAAAGAACAATGGCGAACAGCGGCACACGTTTGAGAGTTTATTGAACAATGGCGAACAGCCGCACACGTATTTGAGATCTGCATCACTGTGGAATGTTCTATTATTTTGAATATGTTAACCCTTAAAAGTTTAAAAGTTGTGTATTTTACGTTTAAATGTAGTGGCGGTGCGCCCCCCTCCGTGGTTATCTACCGTTGTAAAAATAATAAGAGAGTAATGTAAAAGAGTAGAGGTAAAGAGGTGGTCCGATAATGGAGGCCGTAGGATGAGGAGGAGGAGGAGGAGTTTGAGGATGAATGCTATGGAGGCCGGCCGGTATTTGCCCGGCGATGTTCTCCGCGCGTATTTAAGCGCGCGCTCCTGTCTAGTTCGCTGTAGTTGTTTGTGCTTTTATAAAGAAACGTATAGAGATTTTAAGAGAATAATTTAAAAAAAACATTTTATATTAACGAGGAGTAAATTGCGTTAAAGACATAACAAAATGGCAGATAATTTAAGCGCCGATATTAAAGAATGTGAAGATGCTGTTACTGTGGTTTTGCAGCAGATGCGTGACGCTGATGCGGCAAGATTAAACGTGGATCAACCCTATTCACCTGATGAAGATGTGGATCACCTTTTAAATCTGGGTTCTATGTTGTATGAACCCAACTTCAATTCCGCACGTATCTGATGAACATAACGACGTAGCATTACGCGAAGTCATTCCTGAACTGTCTGATACCGATGCTGATTTTTTCAATCATTTGGACGATTTATACGATTATGATGTAATCATACCTGAGCAACCTGCATCTATCGATGATCAAACCATACATACAATAACTGAACAATATATTCCTGATCTGAGTACCGTACCATCATCATTTGTTAATTATCCTCATAACGAATGTGTTGTAATTGATTTTAATTATTCGACCGATGTAGGGGGCCTACGTGATGGACACGATCTAAATTTAATTGATGTTGTGCCTTTCGCTAATGACCTATCTCAGAATTTAGTATGCCTTCTTAATGATTACGATGTAAATTTATTCGACGATGCATCCCTTCTTGACGTTCTTGTGCCTTTTTCTAATGACCTATCTCAGGATTTAGCATGCCTTCCTATTGATTCCGACTTAAATTTATTTGATGCTATACCAGTCCCTGTACGTATTGAGCCTACTGCTAATGGCATATCACAGGATTTAGCATGCCTTCCTAATGATTACGACCTAAATTTATTTGATAACGCGCCAGTTCCTGTACGTATTGAGCCTTCTACTAATGACATATCACCGGATTTATCATGCATTCCTAACGATTCCGACCTAAATTTATTTGATGCTATGCCAGTTCCAGACTGTATTGTGCCTTCTGCTAATGACATATCGCTGGATTTATCATGCCTTCCTAATGATACCGACCTAAATTTACGTGATGATGTGTCGGTCTGTATCGCGCCTACGGCTAATGACTTATCTCTGGATATAGAATACCGTCCTAACGATTCCGCTTATCGCATCGATGTTCCTACTCATCAACCTCTTATTGACACATGTGCAAATCATTCGGCAGATGAAATTAGTCTCATCGCTGATGAAATCAGTCGATGTATATCAGAAAATATAGTGCTTACAGATGATCTACTTAATCGTTATTTGCAACACTACGAGCACGCTCAAATGGGAGGGTCGGTAGTTGATTATACCGACTATATATCTGTGGAGACTGTTCGCAAATACTGCAGTAAAAAGTTTCATCTCGAAGGTACTGAATATAATGTATCTTTTAAAAGTTATCCTATAGCCGATACCCACTTTCTCATTCTGAGTTCGTGTCAGGCGTCTTTCAATCTTTGCTCGATACGTATAGCGAATCTAGTAATGTTCAGCCGAATGATCACGTGAGAATCGAGTTGATTCACCCATCTTTGGAAATGTCGATAGCGATGGATTTTAGGCTATGGAACGAAATTACGCCTGAAATAATTTTAGAATCAGTGGAAAAAGTCATTCAGTCAAATACTGATTGTAGGTTATCAGAGGGATTTGAATTTCACGTTTTTCGTGTAGAGGACTACAACTCGGGTGGGCGAAATGATACTCTCCTAGGCGCGAGCGATACTAGACATTTAAATTTATTAAATTTACATTCATCCGATTCAGATGCGTACATGCGTATAAAAAAATGTATTATACCCGTATGCGTCGAATATCCATTCTGTTTCGCGGCAGGAATATTTTTAGGAATAAAATATATTGAGAAAATGAACAAATTAATCTCTACACGTGAATGGAATAATTTGAGACGTAATAAAACATATCTGACGCATATGGCTCGTGAATATCATACAGCTTGTAGTATTCCTGTACGCGAAATTAATAGTACTGATTGGAACAAATTTCAGGAACATTTTCGCAATCAATTTTCCATTCAAGTCTACTCAGAGTCAACGCATGAACGCCTATTCGGTTGCGCTTCCCAGAGTTTACCGCACATAAATCTTATGCATTCAGAACGTGATAATCATATATCCTTAATCACGTCTATGGCTGCATTTCTTATGGTACGCAATTACTGTATGCGGTGTAATGCGTCATACTCTAATGATCACTCATGCGCTGCGTGCTGTCGTAGTTGTCAGACACTTTATTCTGATAAAGGATCTTGCACTACTATAGACGCTACGCATAAGATAATGTGTACTGATTGTCATTGTAAGTTTTATAACCGTCAATGTATGTCGAACCACCTCTCTAATGGGACCTGTGAAATGGTTACGACTTGCCCCCACTGTTTCAGTCGCATACGTAAAGATGACGATGAACACGTATGCGGTATGATAAAATGTCATGCGTGTAAAGAAAAGTATGTTATTACTGAAAATCATACGTGTTATCATAAAGTAATTGAAGAACCTATTATGTCATTATACCACGCGTGCTCTATGAGTACGAATGCCGACATTTGTAGTTACGAATGTTTTCAAAAATACATCATTTACGATACAGAAACATATTTATCGCCTATCGACAGTAGCAATACTAATATTCTAGCCGAGCATAAAGTCAATCTCGTGGTTGCCAACATATGTTGTGATGCGTGCCTCGAGCTACCGCTCGAAGACGATTGCTCTACATGTCATCGAGGCATGAATTATGGATATGTTCGCTTTCACGGGTTAGACGCGGTGGATCAGTTCGTTAGCTGGCTGACACGTGTTAAGGCTGCACATGTCGGTAAATGTATCGTTAGAAAATATGTTTTCTCTGACTACTTGGTGATCACACACAACGCTCGTGCCTATGATTCCCTTTTACTCCTTCAATGCATTTGCAAAGCCACTAATCCGCATCTTAAACCTACACATATTATCATGCGTGGTCGTTCAGTTCTCCCATTTGACGTAGGTACTATTCGGTTTATCGATTCAATTAACTTTTTTCCCCTTTCATTACGTAAGGTGGGCGATGCTTTTAATCTTTCTGTTCGAAAGGGGACATTTCCCCATCAGCTCAACACGCCTCAATATTGGGGTAAGGTAATACCCTTTCCCGAGAGGGAGATATTCTGTCCACAAAATATGAATGCGAATGAATTAATCCTATTTGATCGATGGTACAACGAGCAGATAACTAGACACGAGCGCTACGATGTCGATAAAAATCTCATCGAATATTGTAATGATGATGTAACCGTCTTACGTTTAGCCATGTATAGATATAAGACTTTATTTTCTGAATCGACGGATGGCCAAAACCCATTTGTGACAGGGATAACGCTAGCGGGAGCAAGTAATGCAGCCTATCACGCTTTATGGCTTCGACCTGAGAGCGTACAGACTTTACCCGATTTCTCACTAAGAGCAAAACGTGCTTATAGTGTTATGGGTGTAAAATGGATGGAATGGGTCAGTCAATGCGCTAAATGGCGGTGAACAGAAAATATGCGGACATTATGTGGATGGAATTGATGTATCTGAAAATATTCTTTACGAGTTCTTAGGTTGTAAATTCCACGGACATGAGTCTGCTTGTTGCGGTGATAAGCGTGATACGACATATACACCATATGGCCATCAGACATATGAAGAAGCATATTCTGCGCTTCAATGTCGCATTTCTTTATTTGAATCGCATGGATATACGGTGAGAATTATGCGGGAATGCGACTTTAAGAAACAAGCCGCTGATTCCTCCGAGCTAAATGATTTTATCACCGAATTGGACTTAGCACACCCAATATCGCCACGTGATGCGCTATTCGGTGGCCGTACATCTGCGATTCGTTTATTTATGGAAGCGGATGAGCATACCACACTCGAATATTTAGACTGCGTTTCCATGTATCCTTCAGTGATGAAACAATGTTGTTTTCCAGAAGGATCATATACGGTTCTAAGTGGTGATGGCTTGAGTGATAAGACGGTGCATGACTTCTTTGGTCTTATTAAATGCAAAGTCCTTCCACCTCGTGATTTATACTTTCCCGTGCTACCTGCTCGAATAAATTCGCATCTCATGTTTGTACTATGCGACGAATGCGCAAAAAATGAACAATCTTCTGTATGCGAACATACGGAAGAACAGCGCAGTTTATGTGGAACATGGACCACTCCAGAGTTACAGCTAGCTATACGCAACGGTTATGTCATTAAAAAAATGTATGAAGTCTGGCATTATCACGCATCATCGCAATATGAGCCGCATGGCGGCGATGGGTTATTTTCAGAATACATTAACCATTTTCTGAAAATTAAACAGGAAAGTAGTGGTTATCCTGATGGTGTCGGTAGTGAGAGTGAAAAGGAGAATTATGTGGCTGACTATAATAAACATGAAGGACTACAGCCCGACCATGCCAAAATATCGTGTAACCCGGGTTTGCGCTTTGTTGCTAAATCCTGTTTGAATATTTTGTGGGGACGATTTTCTCTTCATGATCATAAAAAGAATAGCATGATATCAACACGTAAAGGTCTACTCTCCCATCTGAATGATAAAAGTAAAACTGTAGGCTCCATTACATTCCTGAACGATAGTCTTCTAATGGCCTCCTATTCGGTCAATGACGAGTACGTTCAGTCACCATTAAATACCAACTGTATTCTTGCATCTTTCGTGACAGCCTATGGCCGAATAAAACTGTACGAAGTCTTGTCTTGTCCTTACTCGCACGCCGTGTAGCCTATCACGATATGGATTCGGTGGTATTTAGTACACGTGAAGGTGAGCCGACCATTGAAGAACGAAGTGGGTATCTAGGTTCTTGGACAAGTGAAATCCCCTCCGATTACGAATTAACAAGTTTTTGCGCACTCGGTCCAAAAAACTACAGTTATGAAACGAAGCGTCGAGGTGATCCATTGATCATTAAACAGGTGACGAAGGTTAAAGGTTTAACGCTCGGTACCCAACAATCAAAACAAGTTAATTTTGATACAATGAAAAAACCCATTGAACAAATTATAAACGATGGTGGTATTACGGATAGTAATAGTGTACTATTAAGCTATCCATCAAAGATCATGCGCACCGATCATTTTAGAATTCTTTCAGTAAATAGTAGTAAGATTTTCAGACCCATCTTTAAAAAACGAATTTTGAAACTGGGAGATTTATCATCAGTACCATACGGTTACACTAGCGTAATATAAATAGCAACAGTGCACTTTTCAGTCAGTACGTAAACAATGTCGGTGTCATCCATGTTCGCCGAAGCCGCACTAGCTGCTCGCGCTATGATATCAAATATTGCTAGTCTGTGTAATGCTGATAAGGATAAGATGCATACGTTGAGTATGAGGAGCATGCGGTTCGCTTTAAGAGATGACAAAATTAATGCTGGAAGAATTATGCTCATGTCTGAAATTAGCAAGGCTTTATTAACCGAATATGGGATAGACATAGTGCATTGGGTTCGCGTATTATTGCTGCGAAGCTATATTAATAAATGTCTTTCTCATTCATAACTTATGCTTAGTTATCGCAAGCATTACAAGCCTTATATTACCGCAAAAATATTATGACTGAAAGTTGTTGTCATCCACCATGAACTTACAGTCAGATAGTTTTCAAAATATTTTGTGCATCCAGCGATAATACGCGTCGACTTTAGTGTATCGAGTCTCTCAGCCGTGTAATGGTTAAAAGTTGGTCGTGCGCGTTATTGCTCATAAAGCGTGCGACGGTAGAAGACGGTGTCTTGTACCGCGTGAATATGTACGTTATTGATCAAACAAATGCACTCCATAAATTCAAATTAAGCGCGTCTATGTACGTCATTGTAATGCACGTGCTCCTCCGTACGCCATTGTGTGCATGGTATTTACGCCAGATGTCGTTCAATCTGTGTGCGGTTGTTCGTTATTGTTACTAATGATATATAAATGCAGCAGTTTCACGCTATGATTATTCGTTCTCCACGATGTCGTCTGATCCTTGCTTTAAATATTTAAATCGCTTGGCGTTTTGGTGTGATCTTGGTAAATCGCGTAAAGCGCAAACAATACGTTTTGGTGAAAAGTGGTGTATCGATCTACGGCAGTTTCATCCTGATGGTTATCCCCCTAAACGTGGTTTATATCTCAGCGTAGCAGCGTTTAAACAGCTGTTACAGATCATACCCGATCTTGAAGATGCGGTAAAACGTGCGCGCAAAAATAGAGGGCGTACTATTTACATATTCTTTGGACAATTCTGTTCGTATTTCTATCTGTGACGAATTTCCATGTATTGACATATGCTATATTTTCTGCTCTGACGCAGAACCACGTGCCACACGTTGCGGATTATACCTGCAAGACAACGAGTGGGAATTATTGAAACTGAACGCGAGTAATTTGCTGGCAGCATTACCTAACTTTTACGCGCCACCCGACGTGAGCAGTGACGCGAGCAGTGACGCGTTGTTTAGTACGATACCTCAGTGCTTTTACGGTGTGAAAAAGCGAGAACATGAATAACATTCCAACCACTAGTGATTCCGCAGAGATGTCTAATCACGATACGCTTACTATGGATGCTATATACCTCGATGAGGTTTTAAGCGATGACGAACTAAATCTCGTCGATGACGATACCGTCAAATCGTGTCACTATTGTAAAACTATAGGGCATCCACACCATTATTGCCCTACGGATCATGTGCAAATGATTAGTCAGAAATTATTCGCATCCATGCTGTGTGAAAAGATACATTCGTTGGGTGTGCGAGATTGTTACGGATGTCTAGTAAATCATCCGAGTCAACGTGAACATTCTTGTTTAGGGATGAATGTTGACCTTAATCTAATTGACAATTTTGAACTGTAAAATGATGCAGCATTAATTAGAAATGGACGAAGACGCATATTGCGCTCGACTAGCCTGCCATTACTATATATGCGAACATTGTACTGAACTGTACCATAT
Organism: Chaetoderma sp. LZ-2023a; assembly: GCA_034401795.1. Taxonomy (NCBI): domain Eukaryota; kingdom Metazoa; phylum Mollusca; class Caudofoveata; order Chaetodermatida; family Chaetodermatidae; genus Chaetoderma; species Chaetoderma sp. LZ-2023a. Next base: position 44,288,817 of record CM067362.1, on the reverse strand, counting down.
GTGTATGACGGAATGGTATAGGTACATTGTGGATGTAATATATGAAAAACAGATGTTGTCGCCATAACTATAATTAATATTAATTTATTTAGTTTTATTTAAAATTAACCGTGTGTTTTTAAGCATTAAAACATGCAGATAATTTTTAATAAAATCAAATACGTATTTTATTTTATTTTTAAAAATAACATAATTAATTGTTTTATTTTGTCAATCGTAGCTTTGTAAAATATGTTGTATTTGGTGGGGTTTTTTCGTATCTTTGTAACGATATGTATTATTGATGTCTGTGTTAATAAAAAAAGTTTTAAAATCGGATTTCGCTTGTGCAATACTAGCACCTAGCTCTCTATCTCTTTATCTGTCGTTAGCGACTCGCTATTCACTCCCCCGCCTCCTCCGCACGCGTTGATATGCCCGCTTTTCACTTGACAGAGGCACTTGACGTACTTGATGTTGCAATCGTAGCATTTCTCCTAATTTACGTTACATTCTTAAATGGACATAGCATTTCTCTTACGTCACGAGTATCCGATGTCACAATTCATAATGTTCGCTAACCAGCAAGCATTGATAAGGTATTCGCAGAAGAGTAACTACATATTACATCGTAGTGACGGTACACACACGTCCACGTACGCCTAAGGTATATATATATATGTGCATGAGCATATACCGTCTTAGTCGTACGTGGACACACATGTGCCGACACAATGGCAGCAACGCTTGACTGCAATACGTCATTACGTCACCCATTTACTATGATTGTCTGCGGTCCAACACAGTGTGGTAAAACCGAGATAATAAAAGCACTAATAAGAGATCCCTATGCCATTACTCTCCCTCCACAGAGGATTGTGTACTGCTACGGTGCATGGCAAGATGGGTATAACGATTTGGCGAAAGAAGTTGAATTTAAAGAGGGTGTGAATGTTGAACTAGACAGAAGTTGCAGAACATTGGTAGTGCTCGACGATTTGATGAATAAATGCGACGAGAATGTAGCTGACCTATTTACAAAACGTTCTCACCATGAGAATTGTAGCGTAATATTTGTCGCACAAAATCTGTTTCACAAGTCGCGCAATCAACACGACTTATCAGTTAACTGTCACTACATGGTATTGTTTAAGAATCCACGTGATGCGTCATCCATTCGTTCTTTATCTAATCAGATGTACCCAGGCAATACAAAGTATTTGATCGAATCATATAAGGATGCTACACGAGAACCTCACTCATATCTACTCCTAGATTTGAAACAGACGACACCTGACAATATCAGACTCCGTTCATCTGTTCATCCGAAGGAGGGGTGCTATGTTTACATACCTAAGAAAAAATGCCATCACGTAAAACGGAACGCCATTTACTTAGGCTGCAATATTTGGCTAAAGTAAAGCCTTCAATCAGAAATGATGTAATCAAACAGTGATCGAACGAATTGGTGGATGTACTATGCGAATCATGCCTAAACGTATTACGTGAGAATGTTCACTAAAATACGATACAAGCAGCTGAGTAAATACAAAGCGAAAATGCGTATGCTGACTAGTCGCGGTGTGCCATATGCACGTAAAAGAAAATTGCTACAAACAAGCGGATTTTTAGGAGCCTTATTACCAGTGGTGATCGGTACGCTAGCGCCATTAATTGGTAAACTGTTCACGTGAAAAGATGGAACATACACGTAAAATGGTGCTAGTTCCTCACGAATTGATAGGTAATTTAAATGAACAGAGTAAAATATCATTGCTGCAGACAGATCCATCGATACGTAAAGCTATTAGTCTCGACAACGAGATATCCAATATATTAACCAGACACGATCTGACTGAAAATGAAAAAGCAAAATCATATTCGCAAGTATTGGATAAGTATAGGCATTACTATCAGCAAACGCAAGGACAACAACAACAATATCAACCGTTACCTCTACAGCCCATAACTAACTATGATGCACTGCCTGCACAATTACTTGAACGTACGATGAGGGGAATACCAAAAACGTACAAGACAAAAGCCAGTGGAGTAATTGATATTTTACGTTTGGTTCCTGAATGTTTTCACGTTAATGATTTGGGCGAAGTGACAATAGAGGGGACATTTTTCCCAAAAAGTAATGTACTCGACCTGCTTACAAATGTAGTAGCGCATGGGCGTAAACCTCTTATGGCTGGTATGCATGATCAAGCGGAGGGAAAGTTTCTTAATCTGTTACGCGACCTAAACATACCCCGCAGATTTGTAGGGCAAGAGAAAATGATGAGACAGATATATAATGGTGCTGAAAAGGATGTTAGCGCCAGTGAGTACACGTCTACGCCCGTGAGCAAAAGAATACATAGAAAGAGTTCTCTAGCGGACATCAGGAAGAAAAAGCGGCATTCAATTCCGGTGTGGGTAAATTTAGATAAGTCATGAATGATGCTAAATTGGCAAACGTATATTTCGATCCGAAACATTACGCGTCTTTTGGTGGGTAAGAAAAGCTATATAATGCATTCAAAGGTAAAATACCTCACAACTACATCGACAAATGGTTAAAACACCAAGAAGTATATACCCTACACAGACCGCGGAGAACAAAGTTTGACAGGTGAAAAATAAGAGTTTCAGCCGTTGATGAACTATGGCAGGCAGATTTATGCTCGATGTGCATGCTGGCAAAACAGAACAACAATGTGTTATATTTGCTATGCGTAGTTGATGCCCTTTCAAAATATGCATGGGTGGAATGCCTGTTTAGTAAAACGTCGTCAGCAGTCAAGAAAGGGTTAGAAACAATATTGGAGCATACTGAGCGTCGCCCACATGCTATTCAAACAGACAAAGGGGGTGAGTTCATAAACCGTGTAATGAACAAATATTTGAAAGATAATGGAATACATTTCTACACTTCTCAATATGAAATGAAAGCGGCAATGGTAGAGCGTTTTCAACGCACACTGAAGGGTCGAATATACAGATACATGACGCATAAAAATACACGAAAGTATATCGATGTATTACCTAGGTTAGTCACAGCGTACAATAACACAACACATTCCAGTACGCGCATGGCTCCTACCGAAGTCGACCATAGTACGGAGTTAATCGTGTGGAGAAATATATATAGAAAAAAGACGAAGAAACGTTCCAAATCTAAAAACAGCCCTACTCAAGGCGACCATGTTAGAATATCACAAGCAAAAATGCCATTTGAAAAAGCATATCACGGGCAATGGAGTCGCGAATTGTTTAAGGTGCGTGAGGTGCTTACAGACAAATATCCATACTTATATAAATTAGAAGACTGGAGGTGACCTGATTATTGGTACTTTTTATCGTGATGAGATAGAGCAAGTGATAGAAGAAAATGATAAAGAGTATGCCGTGGAAAAAATACTTAAAAGTAGAAAAAATAAAAAGGGACAATGAGAGTATCTGGTAACGTGGCTCGGTTACCCGGCTAAGTTTAACACATGGGTTAATGAACTAAGTACTATACATCATTGACAATGGATGAATATATGGAGAGTAGATCAGATCAGAGCATGTGGCGAATGATGGGTTCGTGAATACCGAAAGAAGAAATAGTATACCTAGCTCAAATTTTAATAATTTATATCGTAATCATTACATGTATCATGAATCTGAGTATACAAAATGGGCAATCAGGCATATGGATATCGCTTTTGAGTGGATGTCTAGGGTATATATTGGCTAGTCTGCGCATAAAGACGTCCATACATCATTCAACTCAGAATGAACTAGGATCAGTTTTACATAATGCTTCCGAGCAATAGTAGTACCCAGTTCTTTCCAGACAATAAGATATCAGAGTTTCGAACACGTCTGCAAACTCCATTAACATTAGATGGCGAATGGGAAGTGGGCCTCTCGAGTGTGTTATATCCGAGGAGTTGGCTTACTATTGCGGAGGAAAGTTTTGTACAAATATATGCATTTACTAAGAAGAAGATAAAGAATAAGAAGAAGAAAGATAGCGTTGCATCAGAAGAAATTATCAAAGATGTCGCCAGCACGTCAGAAATAGAAAACGGCTTTTCCACTAGTTTTAAAAGATGGTTTCGGTAATCCACGTCCTGCCGATCGGGGAAAACGGTTACGAAATGCTCGGGGAAAAGATACGCGAAATGATCAAACAAATAATAACGGTAAAAAACGTTCACGTAGAATCGAAAATTATTATTATGTGCAATCAGAAGCTCCATTTGTCAATGTACCGAAAGGGTACTATGCCATAAAAAATATGGTAGACTATCTAAATGGCCAGATAGAGAGCATGGCATGATTTAGAGAAAATCTTTTTTTTTTCAATTTTCAATTGCATCACGCGAATCTAGTTTCTCTCACAGTTAAAGATAATTACGCTATACGTTTAGGTAGAGATGTAGCAACTTTAATCGGATTCGAAGGAGGAAAAATACATATGGGACCTATAGACTTTAAAGAATCATTTCGTTCAAATCGTGAGGGTGGTCCTACGACCGCGTATATATACTGCGACGTAGTCTCACACAGCGTGGTAGGCGATACTTCCGCACTGCTACTCAGAGTGATACCCGTTTCTAGTACAGATGGAGGAAAAGATATATGTCAGTGGACGTTACCTGATATTCAATACCATACTGTGTCAAAGAACTACATCGATACTATTGGAATACTTATAACGGATAGAACTGGCCCCAATGTCCCATTCAAGGATGGAGCATCGCCGAGTGTACTCTGTTTGCATTTCAGACGACGACGACAATGATAATGAGAGGGATGTTAAGAGGGACGATTAGAGGAAGAACGAACGCACCAGCACTGGCTCGTTACTACACGAGTCAAGCGGGTCATGGACATATTCCAGTTTTTGTAGGTGCATGATACCAATCAGGACATGGACTCTGTAATATCTTAGGTGGTCTATTACGTTCAGCAATACCTTTCGCAAAAAATGTGGCTAAATCTGTAGGTAAACAAGCTCTTAGTGCTGGAATCGGACTAGCTGAGGACGTAATGGTTGGAAAAAAATGTTAAAACGGCATTAAAATCGAGAGCACGTGGTGTTGCCAGGTCTTTGATACCGGAAGCTGTAACAGCGGTGCGAGGTGGTTTAAGCCTAAACGTAAAAAGAGGAATAATACACATAATGCTCAGTCAATGCATGCGATACCGAAGAGGAAGGGTCGCGATAGACATCAGAGAAAACAAGCTGATATCTTTAATTAGCAAACAACATGGAACTTAATCAGATATGCGAGTGCTCGAAGAGCGAATTAGACATTTTTTCAGACGCGTCCCATAGTGACGACATTGGAGTCTGCAAAATGGGAACTGTTTCAGCCTGTATCTAGTTTATCAGATAGTGGTCCGATCGAGTTTTACGTCAGTGGGTCTGCCGATAGATATTTAGATCTTACGCAATCTTATCTTTCGATTAAAGTTAAGCTAGTAAAGCTAGATCGAAATGGTGATGAAAAGACACTCGAGGCGAATGACCTGATAGCGCCTGCGAATAATCTTTTGCATACGATGTTCTCACAAGTGGATGTTTTTTTTAATGGAAAGCGTGTCAGCGACTCGAACGAAAATTATGCTTACCGCTCGTACATCGAGACGTTGCTAAATTATGGCAGCGATGCCGCATCCTCGCATCTACAACTTGCTGGATGGAAAATAGATGTTGCCGGCGAATTTGATATCGCCGATACTAACTTAGGTTTTCAAGCATGTAGAAGAATGATGGAGCAGAGTAAAATGGTGCAATTAATAGGCCGCATACACAGCGATATGTTTCTGCAGGACCGATTCCTGCTCGGTTCCGTTGATTTAAGAGTACGCCTACAGAGGAGTAAAGATGCATTCGTCATTATGGCCGCGGAAGGAGTGAGGCCTAAATTGAAAATAATGTCGGCTAACTTATTTGTACGCAAAGTTATCCCATCATCAGATCTGCTAGTGGCGCATGCCGTTACTCTGAGACAGACAAGCACGAAGTATCCTATTCGCAGGGTAGTGTGTAAGACTTTTACATCACCTAGCGGTGTTATGAGCATCGATAGAGATAATATATTTATTGGTCAGCTACCTACTAGAGTATTATTCGCTTTTGTACCTAATGATGCCTATAATGGTGTGGTGCATAACAATCCGTTCAAGTTTGATAACAATAACACTACCTTATATAAATGGAGAAGAGGTTACAACATCGCCAATACGTCCTTCGTTTAGCGACGACATTTACTCGAATGCTTATTTCTCGCTATTCAGCGGTACTGGGGTGTTATTCAAAGACCGTGGCTCCCTGATAAATAAGACTCAGTTCAGACATGGAACCACATTGTTCGCATGGGATTTTACGCCAGATCTAGCTGATAAATAAGACTCAGTTCAGACATGGAACCACATTGTTCGCATGGGATTTTACGCCAGATCTAGCTGATTCAGAGCATCGCTACCCTACACGTACTGGTTCGCTAAGAGTGGTCTTCCATTTTCTCGGTGTTTTTCCAATTGACAATGTACCCGCACATATTAAATATCGCCCGGCCTCATTAGTAATAAACACACACCCCAGTAATAAATCCGGACAACATTGGGTGGCAGTTTGTTACAGTAGAAATGGAAATACTGAATACTTTGATCCATATGGAAGACGCCCTTCTGATGGAAGAATGATATCAAATGTACAAAATGGACACCGTGCGTGTGTTTATTATTACAACAATGTACGTGTTCAACCAGCCGTGACGACAACTTGTGGATATTATTGCGTATATTTCTTATACCATCGTTCGAGAGGTGTACAAATGAAACACATATTATGGGCCCTGAGAAACAGAGACAAAAATGACGCGATAGTGAAACGTCTGACACACAGGATTATGAATAAAGAGAAAAATTGATCATATTTAATGTATAATTATTTATGTACTATGGTGCTTTTTTAAATATCGTGAATAAATGTCGCTAATATTTATCATAAGAAAAATGCATGTGTCAATAAAAAATACATTTATTTTGTAAAAATATGTTATTATTTCTTCGTGTTCCCTTCTCACCCCTCACCCATCCCCAATTATCGCTATTTTGATATAAAAAAATGTAATGGTACACGAGGCATGCGAGGCATACCACAATGATCCAAAGATCCGTAATTAATCGTATTCACATCGTGACAATGACAAAATGCGGGCATATTTGAATACAGAGGAAACCATATGTCGTGCTCTGTAATTGAACACTGCATATCAATTCCAGTTTTCTATAACTGGAATGTCATTCAAACATGGAGCGATAGTAATGTTTTGTAAAACGATGATGTTAATTTTAAGCAGTGGAGACAAAACACGTGACCGAAATAAGGGTGTGTTCATTTTGGAAAGATAGTTTTACTGACAGCTCATATTTTAGCTATAAAAGCGAAATGCGCGCGACTAGTAAGTCATACAGCTTTTTTGAATTTAACAGAGAGAATATCTAGCGGATCCGGACGAACGCAATTACAACAAATGGTTGCATGCGAAGTACCAACTTCGTAATGATTGTTGTATGTGTATTTGGTGCAAACAAAACAGAAGTTATCGTTTGCATTAATTGAGATAAAAATATTTACGTTAGCAAAATAAAAAATAAAAAATAGGCCTCTTTTTTAAGGGGCCGCCAAAAAACCAAAATTATGTTACATACACCCACACACAAACGGGTGCATAAAAAAGACGCACGCATGCACGATGTACAGGCATAGGGGACAGGGAACACGGGTGACAAGGGGCAACCACGTAGAACCACGCGCACGTCGTCACACGCGTATCGTAGACCGCGTGAGGGTATGCGCAGTACGTGTGTGTGTTGGTGCATCAGGTGTGTGCGTGTGTGCGTGTGTGTGGGTACGTATACGAAAAAAGTAGGACACCCTTGTGGATGATGGATCAGTAACAGATTTCCATCGATACAGACGCATTCAACCACATATTCCACTTAGAGTTACGCCTTTCATCGTGGTACATACCAACGACATTATTAGTTCGCGAGGAAACAGGCATTGACAAAATCTAACATCGCATGACCTTAAAGCGAATGAAGCGGACATGTTTAATGGTAATATGAGTAATGCGCGAACACAACATAAATATGCATAAAGCACTCGCGCACCAAAATGTGATATTCTAATAATTACCCAAGGGAATTAGTACATATGTCCACTAGGCTAAGAACTAGGAAACGATACGATATCGTATCCAGAGCACAAAGCTGTACGCATTCGCAACTACAAAGTGAAATCTCCTAGCGAGTAGGTGATAATTCAATAGTAATTTTGAATAATTCTAAAAACCACGTAGTACGAGACGTGAGGTACTAACACGTTCTTTCATTATTAACACATGGTATGTTTGTATCTCGATTCAAGCTTGATCTCACGGCTATTCAAAACGTATGGTTAAATCATATGCAACAAATAATCTTTTTAGCATAAGTACGCTCTAAATACAATTCTATAAACACACGGTACCCTCAGAGATATAATGACCCCATTTTAACCATCGTACAACATCTAAAACGACTGACGTTATTGCAAAGTATTTTTTTAAACAATTTGTACAGTTAAAAGTCAATACGTCTACAAAATATTCAACAAAAATAGTTTTCTAATAACGTTAGCGAGGGAGTGAGTAGGGGTGTGTGTACTTGCTTGTGTGTGTCCGTGCGTACGTGAGTGAGTGGATGAGTGGCTGAGTGGCTGAGTGGGTGAGTGAGTGAGTGAGTGAGTGAGTGAGTGAGTGAGTGAGTGAGTGAGTGAGTGAGTGAGTGAGTGAGTGGTGAGTGAGTGAGTGAGTGAGTGAGTGAGGGAGGGAGGGAGGGAGGGAGGGAGGGAGTGAGTGAGTGAGTGAGTGAGTGAGTGAGTGAGTGAGTGAGTGAGTGAGTGAAGGAGTGAAGGAGTGAAGGAGTGAGGGAGTGAGCGAGTGAGCGAGTGAGTCAATCAGTCAATCAATCAATTAATCAATCAATCAATTAATCAATCAATCAATTCCCAGATCGATAACTCAATCGAATAATTGATCAAGCAAACAATAAATCAAATAAAAATGTAAGTTGACACTTTCAAAGGGAGGCATTCAATAACTTACATGTGGTAAATGATTAATTAATCTATATGCAAATTAGTTAAACCATTCTGAGAATAGAGGGCTAGCCAATGCATTATGAGAAAGGGTAATTTTTGGTAATAAAATATTATCAAAATGCCATTATCTGGCGCCTTGGGATACCAGAGAGGGAAAGAGTGGTCGAGAAGGAAGGGCATAGGGATGGGTCACAGGGTGTGTCAGAGGGAGATGGAAGGGGGAGAGGGGTGAGCGAGTTGGTGAGTGCTTTCGTACGTACGTGCGTGAGTGAGTGAGTGAGTGAGTGAGTGAGTGAGTGAGTGAGTGAGTCAATCACTCAATTAATCAATAATCAATCAATTCACAGATCGATAACTCAATCGAATTATCAATCAAGCAATCTATAAATCAAATAAAAATTTACGTTGACACTTTCAAAGGGAGGCAATCAATAACCTACATGTGGTAAATAATTAATTAATCTATATGCAAATTAGTTAAACCATTCTGAGAATAGAGGGCTAGCCAATGCATTAGGAGAAAGAGTAATTTTTGGTAATAAAATGTTATCAAAATACCATTATCTGGTGCCCTGGAATACCAGAGAGTGAAGGAGTGGTCGAGAAAGAAGGGCAGAGGGAGATGGAAGGGGGAGTGTAATTGCACGGATTTCCGATGAATGTGCCAATCTCTTCTTCCCGGCATAGGGACAATGTGGTGTGGTCACTTTTCGGATGGCAGGATCTGCGCAGGACTGCTGGTGCGCGGTGGTGCTTGCATGCTGGTGTTGCCGATGTCGTAATGACTGGAGTGGTGATGCTGCCGTGTGGTGGCTGTGTTGCAGATGCGGACTGTCTTACGTAATTTGGAAAGTCAGGTTGTCGCCGTTTAGTATTGTCTTTGCCATTCTACCCATGGGGAGCACTATAATGGGAAGTCTTGGTTCAAAACAGGGAGCAAGAACTTCTACGTTTTCACTTTGTTCACAAGGATTTAATGTAACCACGAACACACGATGTTTCTCATTTAGCAGGTATTTACAGTCCGCACAAAAGGCTCGTTGTAGAAGATGATCATGATTAACATGGAGCGTCAAGTGCGAATTTCGAGAGAAGGCACGCTTACAGGGCTGTCTGTTAAGCTGTAATGCGGTACACGGATGCTTCCTCCCGGGATGAGCTGGTGCTGACTCCTCTGAGGTGTCAGACAAGGCGAGATCTTCCGCAAGTGACATCTTATTTCCGCATAATTGGAAATGTGTGGAACCGCTTAACCTATCCTAAATATCCTATTTCTTCATACTTGTCCTGGCCAAATATAATAGCAATAAATTAGTAATAAGAAGAAAACAGCAAAATTTAGTTTGGGACACGAAAGTAGCCTAATGCTTGATCTTCCCTTGTGTCGATTTTCGACTGGAAGACAAAGTTTCAGTGCGCACATTCCTCCTTTTATACCTTTTGGTGGCATCACAGGAGGGCGGATGACCACACCTGAAAGTTTTAGGGTGAGTCGGTCACGCCCTATATGGAAGATTTTAAGTTTTAATGTTCCTGGAGTCGGATGATATATTCCTTCTGTAGAAGAGAAGCAATTGTAAATATAGAAAGTAAGGATAGTCGCTTTTGTCCCCACTCGGTGGGAAATTAAGTCTCCGATCAACGTTAAAATCTGGAACTACTTATTCCCGTGGAAGCTTGCCTTTTAGTTAGCATGAAGCAGTTTTTCAGATTGGATGCTTATAAACTCGCTTGTTCAGATTTCAAGCTGGAATGCCCGCTGGGTTGTGGGAGAGCGAGATGACATCAGCGGCCTTGGCCCCGACTCATCACCTCTCGCCTCTTCCATCACGTTGTGGTAGATAGCATTGGGCGGTTCTTTTGTTTAAAGCCTTTGATCAAATTTACTGGAAAAGAGAAGTGTTAATCACGTGGTTCTTGTTTTGAAAGCACGTGGTTGATCGGAAACTTAGGCAATATTTATGTAATGGTGGAGTATTGTTCGTAGCTGATGTGAAAAATGGAATATATGTTTTTAATTCTGTTCCTAAGAACAGCATCCCTGTATATGTGCGTGATCTTATACATGCGTCGCTTCTTGTCTGTAATAGATGTACTCCAGCCCATGTTGATCTTGTGGCTGGAATATGTAGGTAAGAGAATATTTGAAATTCTCCACGATGGTATACTGTCGAAGTTTTGATGCTGCTTTACCAGCCCGCGCGTTAATGATTTGTATACACGGTAGAACAGTCGTGTTCTTAGTCAAAATTAGGACAATATAGCTGTCTGTAATTATTGTCTGGTTTAAACAGCTCCATGTCTTGCGGAAATTAAGTGTACTAATTCCGCGAAGCTGGACTGTGCTTCCCAGGTGGGTGAACTGCCAGGCATCCTCTGCTTATGGGTAGGACTAGTCTCACTCTCACCTAGACCAAACTTAATTTATTACAATACAGCTCGGAAAATGTGTGTGTCAGTTTTACAATTACAATACCATCGTATGGAGATTGTGAATAGAGTCAACCTGAGTGTCTATATTTCTGTCATGTTGATGAATTTCATTGCTACGCGTGGCTGCTTATCTGTGGATGGTTCTTGCACTGTCGTAAAGTGCGGCATTTTTATTACAGCATGGGGTGGGGTGGGTAGCTGAAGTGCGGTGTCAACTTTATCGAACATGATGTATTTCGCTCTGTAATGGCTGAGCCCGGGGGGGGGGTGGGCGCGGGACAGAGTTACTTTAAAGCATGGATGACCAAGACAAGTGCTGTCGTAACTTGAATCAATCCATTATCGATCTTCCATTCTGTAGCAAAATCCTACTTGATATGGACGACAGACTGCGGGCATCTTGCTCTCTTAATAAAATTGACTTTTATTACGTGTGAATGACGTGTAATATTTTAGCTGTTTCCATACTACAATTCTGGGGGTGGGGAGGGGTGGGGAGGGGCGGGGAGTGTGGGGAGGGCGGGTAGGGGGGAGTGGGAGGGGAGTGGGAGAATCCCCCATGGTGCGTACTGTAGATGGCTGCAGTGTTGTTCCTCCTTTCCGTATGATCGGTTTTTTGTAAACTGGATACGAAGGTGTTTACGGAAAATGTTGACCTGTGTTGAGAATGGTAGTGCTCCGTTGTAGGGAAGTCTGGGCTGCTGTGTGATGCTGGCATATTGCGGATTGGGCATATCCAGGTTTCCAAACTGGTGAATGCCGAGTCTGTTGCTGTTGCGGAAAAGTTGAGTTTGCAGAAAGTGATGAGCTTCTCGCAGCTGTGCGGACGGAATTGTCACGGAAAAAGAGGTCTCTAACTTTTTCGATTAATAAACGCTAGGTGAATGCTAACAGTGTTGTTGCCGATGTTGAATGTCTCCGTTATATCGGTTCTATAACCGGGTGTGTATGTGAGGTTCGCGCAATGGTGAATTGATGTATCCAGCTTTGCGGGCAAGTGTGTTCTGCTTGCCTCTGGATTTATGTGTCCTGTGTGATGTTCTGACTGCTCACACCTTTCCGTCCTTCCCCTTGGACAGTGCAAACGAGAAGGTCTTCAGCTACGACTTCCCAGATTGTGTAGACCATCACTGATGAGGGAGAGGGCGAGTATGTATCTTGTTATCGTCCTCAGGGTTAGTTGATCGTTCACCAGGCTCCTGGCTTGGTAGGAGAGAGGTCGAACTGGGACTGTGGTGCTCGGGACTAACGTCAGGAATACGTCAGGAATACAGACATCTATCTGGGTACCGGTGTCACGTGGAATGCCCTTCCCAAGCTCTGGCACTGGGTCATCACTAACACAAGGTTTAAGTCGATCGAAGTGGATGACTGAGGTCAGGCCATCCGAGGCGTTGATATGGTAGGTCACGTCCAACTTCTTACCTACTACCACATAGGGGCCTTTCAACTGGTAACACAGTTTACTTGGCACGTTTGCAGAACATCGCAAATCATGAACCCAAACGATTTTTCCTGCCTCATACGGATCCCCATGCACTCGCCGGTCAGGCCATGTTCTCTGACGCTGGTGTGCAGTGGATAAAGTTGCTCTCACTAGCTCATGGGCCTGTTCTATCCACTGCCGCATGAGCTCTATGTAGAGAGATGGTGAATCTTTCTCCCCCGGAATCCTGGGCATGGCCAGATCTAGGGTTAAGGCTAATTCACGACATAATATTAACCAAGCAGGGGTATAACCCATGCTGGAATGTATTGAAGTGCGGTATGCCATGAGCACATATGGGAGTCGTAGATACCAATCTCGACAATCAAGGTGTGTTTCCTCATCAACATTTTCGCCAATGTGCGGTTAAACCTCTCCACCAACAAGAACAAGAACACATCGCTTGCCAAGACCTCCACCACTGCGGATGCCTCTTGGTCCGGCAAAGCAAATGCTTCTACCCATTTCGTAAAATAATCTTGCAATACGAGGATGTACTTGTTTCCTTCATCCGTCGTATTCAAGGGTCTGAGCACATCAATAGCCATTCACTCCCATGGTGCACCAACTATCTTAATTTGAAGAGGTGCGGAATGGTGCTGGCCAACAGTGTGTCTTTGACATGGGACGCATTTGGTGACCCATGCCTTCATACTATTGCGTATCCAAATCCAGTGGAATCTCCGTTTTATCTATAAAATGCCATAGAATGTGGCATTCTTCAAACCGCTGATAGTAGTATTTTGCCATTGTGGATAATGGTGTAACAGATTCTCTGGGAGGATGTACCCCTTCCTGTATCCATACATATATATTCCATGTCTGCGCATCTGTTGGTTGTTCGTGAGCGACTGTCTCTGTGGTCCACTCTGTGCACCACAATTCGGGGACCACGGGAGATGCTGTGTAGTATGTGTCATGGTGGCACGGTTGTCAAGAGTTCCTTCAGTGCCCTGAAGGAACCTTCACACTCACTCGTCCACTCGAATAGTCGACCCTTTTCAGTGATCTTAAATAGGGGTGATGCAATCTCCCTGAAATGATGGATATATCAGCGATAGTACTGACAGAGACCTAGGAAACTCCAGGTGTCCATGACAGAAGTTGGTGTCTGCCACTCCGCCACTGCCTTTGTTTTTGATGGCTGAGTAGCCACTCCATCGCCCGATATGACGTGTCCCAGGAAATCGACGCTCTGTCTGAAGAGATGACATTTCTTTGGTTTGAGCTTTAAGTTGGCCATGCGGAATCGAGAAAGCATGGTGTCCAGGTTAGACAAGGTTTGTTCAAATGAGGAACCAAAGACGATTACGTCGTCGATGTAACACAGACAGATTTCCCAGTGCAGGGTAGTTAATATATGCTCAATGAGATGTTCAAATGTTCCAGGAGCGTTGCACAAACCATAGGGCATCTTGTGGAACTGAAAAACAGTCTCTACAAACGAATGCGGTCTTCTCCATGTCAGCCTCATCCATGGCTACCTGTCAGTATTCACCAGCTAAATCAAGGGTACAAAACCACTTGCCTCCAGACAAGGAATCTAAGGCATGATCTATTCGAGGTAACGGGTACGTGTCTTTGTTGCTTAGATCATTAAGGCGGCGGTAGTCTATACAAAACCACCAAGATCCATCCTTTTTGCCTGCTTGTACCATGGGACTGGCCCAGGGGGATGCTGATGGCTCTATTATGCCTGTCCGCAACATGTCGTTCACTTGTTGGTGTGCTTCCGCTTCCTTATGTATGAGAAGATGTCATACCAGTTGTCGAACGGGTCCGTTGTTTCCAGTGTCGATGGAGTGTTGCACAAGATGAGTTTCTCCTAAATCCATGTCTCCAGCTGAGAAACTATCGCGATATTTGTAAAGTAATTTCCGTATATGCTGGTTTTGAAATTGCATCAATCCAACTGTGGCACACAAATATAAGTCATGTAGGTGTTCTGGCAAATCATCAGAAGTTGTTGCTGGTGTAGATATGGTGGGGGTGTCTCCAGTGATATCACATCAACCAAGTGCCAAATACTGCCCTGATGTAGGTCCACAGACAGGTGTAGGTCTATAGACGGGTGGAGGCGTGCTATGTAGACGACGTGGACGTTCTGTTGGTTGATGCGATGGATATTTCTCATACAGTAGTGGTGCAGGTGACTGATGAGGGTGATGTGTAGGTCTCCTGATGTATTGCTGAAAAGGTGTAGCCACATCCTCCGGTTCATAACGCAGCACCGCTGGATAGTAGGGTGAAGATGCACGAAAAGGTGGGGATGCAGGGTATGGTACATGAGCGTCCAGCCACTGGTCACCTATTGATGACGTTGGCGAACAGAATGGTCGTGAAGGGTGTTGCTGCCCCATGGGTGTCTGTGTCATAGTCGTCCGCGATCTGGCGTAGATGGTGGTGGCCTATTGCGGAGATCCGATAAGATGATATATTGAGTTCCCGCCTGTGAGGCATCACAGAAAGTCCCCTCGCTCATCGGTGAGAACTCGCGTTGAGGCGGTGCTGGTCATCCCGCACCGGGAAAATTATTGACATTGTCGGTGAGCACATGAGCCGTTCGTCCGTCATATGATGCTACTTCCATGTTGTGGGAAAGCTGACTGTCAGATGAATGAGACTGAAACTCGTGGGTGTTGAGTGTTGACGTGGGCTCACTTCTCATTCTAGCCCCAAATCTGGCATCACTTGTAGCTTACGAGGGTATGCGCTGGTCCACCATGTCGTTCCATTCCATCGTACCGCAAATGCATGATGTGCAGGAGGGCTGGTTAGCTGTGGATCTCGGGGTTGCGGATCCCGTATCGCATCTCTCCAGAAGGTACAAAGACCGACTTCTAGAGGTGGTGGAACACTGATGTTCCCGTGGGGCCATGCAACCATTGCCGCCAAGATTGGACCACATGGTATCATCCCAACTATTCGTGTTACCGGTATGTCTATCCATACTAATTTAGAGCAATGGTTAAGATGTTAATAATTCAACAGTCACAAATTTAATAAGTACTATACAAACAATATCACTCGTTTGACAGTAAATGAGCACAATAATACACAACATAGAGCCATCCGATGTCCTTTCCAGGTGGTTCCGCCGGAGGTACCACACAGATCCTTAAATCCGCAGAGGTATCCCTGTAAGAGAGCATAGCAACGAAATCACTAGATAGTTTAATGTAAACTAGTATACCCCTAGCCCCCACGCACACACACACACACACACACACACACACACACACACACACACACACACACACACACACACACACACACACACACACACACACACTGGAAAATGCCTTCAACGATGAAGCGGAGGAAAAGAGTTGGCAAAAATGGCCACTCTTTTGTTCAAACAGAAAATGCTAAGTGCTGAAAATCCTAATGAAGCTATAATTAATGTGATGCACACTGGTTTACGTGAAAATTGAGCGAGTGATTTCCGAAGAATTCCCAGGTCACCATCTTGTAGATCCAAAGTTCTGCAGTGGTAGTTGCCGCTTTATTTAGGCAGGCCTTCTGCTACATCCTAACCTACCAATTGGTTGTTAGTAACGAAAACAATCCTTGGCTGCAAGTGGCAGGGATAACTACCTAACTTTAGATACATTTATCCATTGGGCGCAGATGTGTGGCCTCCCGTAAGTTGCCCCGCCTAGCATCTACCTCCAAAGGATAGCGTGCATACATGTTATGGAGCAAGGCTCCCAAATTAAATAACGATCCAGTTACCCAGCCACGCAACCACATATAACATTACCAGGACAAGTTTCACAGTTCACATACGCAATATTAGAAAGTGCCATGCCATTTATGGTGGGGTGGAGAGATGGATATCCATGGCTAGTGTCCTTCCTGTGAGGGCGTGATGGGTTCTAAGACCTCACCCAGACACTATAACGAATTAGATAGAGAGCGGCATCTCGTCCTTCACTGCATGCTACGGAGTTAACATTTGACCTGTCATTAGGGTTACTTTTCATGATGCCCAGAGATGCACTGCAGGTCAGTATTACAACATTTTAATTAACAAGTAAAGCAGTGCTTCCTACTTTGGCGGGGGTTATCTACCTAACTAATATCCAAAGATACAGGGGATGTGTATGTAGATCGGCACTTTATCTATCACCACTTGGAAACCTCCGATAGTTTCCCAGGGTCGGATCCTGATAACGTGTCGATGGGAATCCAAACAATTAATAAGCCTTGCGGCTGGTGGATCATGGAAATAGACAATAACTCAATATATATATACGAGGCCCTATAGGTAACTGGCCAATTTTACACAATCTTGCCAGTGCGTGGGGCTGCATTACCACAACAACTGGAAAAGAGGCATACACTATGCGTCTATAATGGAGAAATTGTCACTAACCACTTTAAACCTATCCTATCGAGCTAAATAGCCAGGTTTAGTTGGTAGCGTGTCAGGCTCGAGCAATTAGAGCATGATCAGTGACCTCCGCGTAAAATTGATGCTGGTGGGGATACAGTTATGCAGATACATATGTTGCTGTATAGTATTTCCTAGCGTACTACAGTGTAGAGTTTTTATAAATAAACAAAACATTAACTAGATGGCTATCTGCTGTATATACAACTAACGAATGCACATGATAAATACGGTTCGAATAAATATATGATTAGAATAAGTATCACAGGTCATTGGACCTAACGGTGCTGTTAGCTGAAAGCACCTACAGTAAACAAGGACAATATTCACAGTAAAACAGAAATAATAAGAATGCGGTCCTAGGACCGGTATGGTACCTATTAGTCATCAGTACCCATATACGGAAATAATTAAATGTTCAATAGTATAGCTACTTGAGTACCTAATGGTCATTGCTACGAGAAATGTTCACGTATTACTGAAATTGAGACGCTAATATGTAGATAGCGTGAGATGGCATGATCTTTGGTGCAAGAAGGATTTCCGCAGGCAGTTTTCCGCAAGCAGGTTTCTGCAGGCTGGTCTCCGCAAGCAGGCTTCCACAGGCAGGTTGGATACGGCACATTCTCAGGACAGGGTAATAGAACAGTTCAGGAGATGTCCACGAGATAGTCATTTCACTAATACAGAACCTAAACAGCTTGTTGTGAAGTTTCCGTCCAACGACGGTAATATGAAAGTTGAGAGTAACCCATTAACAGAGAGGACTACTTATATAATAATTATGCACGTACAATAACTGGCACATGGTGCGGGGTACCTTGCATAGCTCTTGCGGCGTACCGAGCAAAGTCCACCAAGACTGTGGTCGAAAATTTAATTAAGCACACACGACATGCAGCGCGGAGGTTTGAGTCCACTTTTCAGCATGGTTGGCAGATCCGGCGGGTCATCCACCAAGGATCATCATCAGCTCTACATTCCGTAGAATCACATCTTGGGCCCGCACGCGGAAAGGCCCCCCTTATAAAAAGGCTGGATGCGGGAGGTATATCTTTATTTATTTTGCTCCCGGATGGCCTTCCGGAGACATCCAAAATTGTTGTATCTCGGTGCTGCCAAGATCTGCTTACCGGCGCGGGTGAACTGAAATCTGAATGGCACCGCAGTGATGAAGGAATCATCGTAGGTTAGCAGTTGCACACATCTAGTCCGCACAGGTCCAGCAGTCCTCCTGACGGGTCGGCTTCCACACCGATGATGCTCCTGATTCTCGATTTTTCACCCCTTTTATACTACTCGTGACGTCAGAGGTAAGTGCCTCAGCCAATCAACGGCCGAGCAGTAGCCAATCAGCGTGCAGCTAGAAGTGGTGATGTGGCTATCACGTGCACAGCACATTCTCGATCTATTTACGCATACACGCGATTACGACGTCAAGAACAATATTTTGAAAATAATTTAACGACAGTTTCGTGGATAACTCAGCCATTTCTGGGCCGATTTTAAAATAGTAAAAAGTTCTGTAATCCTCGTTTAAGATATTTACTAGTACCGACTCGTTACACTATAAGCATGCGCTAGCTTCCAATTCCAAGACATATTGCCAGGGAAGTTCAGCTCTCCACGTGTGACATTTAACATGCATAATTGAATACATACTTCAGTGTCCTTTCAGCCGATAATCTGGTATCAGAGTAGCCATTTTAGACTTATTATTTTCAATTAACCGTTCTCGATCAAGAGTACCTATAGGTCTACCTTTTGTGGACAACTCTCTTTCTTTAACTCTCGTGTGTCAACAGCGCATTAAAGCGCTCACAATACTATCTATTTCAATTAAACATTTGATTGCCAATACTATTCAAGGAAATTTTGATTTTTGCTGCCAAAAAGAGTGTTTTTGTAGATTTATAACGAAAATTAATTTTAAAAAAGATTTCTGTTATCCTTCAAATGGGCATTCATCAAAATTGTAATGGTCAGGAAAATTCTAATTTCTGCTTAGCCAGTGTCCAATTTCAGACCAAGAAGAATACTTTTCACTGAAATGACTGGTTCTGTTACCGAGCCAGTCATTCTAGTGGCAAATTTTCAAAATGCACTTCGCTTAGCCTACAAATGGACATTTCTCTAGATCACTGCAGACGTCGTTTGGACCAACTTGACCATGAACGGGTTATGTTAATACAAGAGGGGTTAACGTCTTAACTGCATCTTGTGTCAACCTAGACATATAATCCTCAAGTGAGGCATCTGCGAGGGTCTTGAGGAATCTCCATTTTGCAGGATGGGAGATTATTTTTGAAAATCTGCCACTGGAATGACTGGCTCGGCAACCGTGCTAAATTTCCAAAGAATAGTATTCCCTTAGCCTGCAAATAGACACCGAGTAAGCAAAAGTTTTGGATTTTCTTCTAAAACAGTCGTCTTGAGAAACATTCACATGGCCATTCAGTGACGAATTTTTTTTAATTTCTTGACAAACTTGATCATTGAGGGATTCACAGATATAAATGGTATTAAGAGAGTTTTTGAGGCGCTGTTAACACAAGAGGAGTTAATGGAGGAATCCAGTGTGTCCCTCATCAATAATATGACGTCATAATCATGTACAATGACGTCATAATCAATTACGACATGAATGACGTAACTAAGTTCGTCACTAACGCTTAAAGGGAAATTCCAGTGAAAATCGGGAATAAGTCAACTAAAAATATACTATAATCCGAAATAGTTGCCGCAAAAATTATAAAATACACTGTTCCATTGCCGAGAAATAATAAAATGAATATGCCCAAAACGCTCGAAAACTTGACTCCTGGGCGCATCCATTTTCTCGCAACGAGAGCGAGAAACCGCGAGATTATGACGTCAACGACACACCAGCAAAATATCGCCAGCGCTTTTAGATTTCCCTGTTTACTTCGCGTTATGAAGGCCGAATATTAATTAACCCTTTAATGACCAAATTCTGTCAGGAAAATCAAACTATTTCCTTATTGAATGGCCATTTGCAGGCCAAGCGAAGACTATTTTTTTTTAATTGACCACTGGAATGGCTAGTTCGGTTACTGAGACAGTCGTTTTAGTTGTAAATTCTCAAAATAGCCTTCTTTTGACCTGCGTCCTCAACTTGACGATTGCAGAGGCCAGTCCTGGCGTGAAATGGTTAAATCACATCATGTCCGCATGCCAAGCATGGGCTTGCAGTAATAGAAACGATCATGGAAAGGGCACGGCAATTCACATTTTCAGATACCGGATCCACAGAAGCATCCGCATGAAAAGGGGCTAACTGAAAGATGGCTTCATAACATCGGCACTGGATGGATATCTTCCACATTTAAATTTGGAAGACACAAGTTTAGAACATATAGTCTGTATAATTATAAAATAATGTGTCATGCATTTCAAAACAAAAGGCGCGGTACTTAATTTTAACATAACAGAATCAAACACGACAATTAACGTCGTATTTGCTTGCATCAATTGTAAAACGGGATTTGCAAACCAAAATGCAACGATGTCGCTGATTGCCCGGGGTCAATTATAGGCAACCGCTTAGTAGTCCAGGAGCTAAAGCTAGGTCAGAATCGTGACGTAGCACACCCAGTATTCGGAAGGTCTGACACTTGCTGTGGCTTGGGGGACATGTTCCACACATTTTAAGCCCTGTTGTACAAACAAATTGTGGTAGCACTAATTAGTTATCCTGATTTCTTTGCATAAGGGGTCTAGGCTTTGGCTGTATCCACAGTGCACAACGATATAAGCATGATCGTGTCATAACTCAAAGTAATATCGTATTAGATTCACCATATATGATATTTAGACGGATATCGACCTAACATATATCCAACATCCATTGTGCATGCATATACCAAAGGCGAGGGTGAAATGTAAAGGTTATATTTTATGTATGTATACTAACTCCATCATAGAATCTGTATATCCAGCTGTACCACTGTTGACAAAGCACCCAGGTAATGGTGGTTGGAATGAGACAGATGGATGTGGTGGTAATCGGTGCGGAAAAACAAATTAAAATGAATACTACACCTCACATCGCTCTCATTGTCATTGTCTACATCGTTCGAATGTGTCCAATAAAATTGTTTGCGGTAGATCTTGTACCCATGATGACCACAGAAACACAAACAGTCCCTAGTTGGAGTGGATTTAATGCACTTGTGTCATGTGCTAACGCACCTTTTACACAAATCGGTTACTGTCCAATGATTTCCGGATCACCAACTGAATTCAATACGGTGTATACGGTCATGAAACAAGTTCAAAGAATGATGACAACACTAGGACAGAATGACTCGGTCATTACATTCGACTTGGCCATATATGTCAAGGCAAAGGAGATACAGTGGCGATATAAAGAAGAGTTTAGTGACACTGTGATCAGACTGGGGGGATTCCACATTGCGCTAAACTACTTAGCTGTTATTGGAAAGATGTTTGATGACTCTGGCTTAGAAGATCTCCTCATAGAGGCCAACACATATGGTAGCAGCACGGCTGCTGCTCTACTTAAAGGGAAGTCATATAATCGAGGAGTGAGGGCTCACAAATTGGTTATGGAAGCGCTGCTGCGATTACAATGGCAGTCTTTTTCCAAATGGGTTCAACAAAATGGACAACAAGAAGACCACATTACTCCAACAGAATTGGAGAGTCTGGATGAGAAAATTAAGATGTGCCGAAGCAGCATTGACGACTTAGACGCACTGCAAGAAAATTTCAAAGAGGTGTGTATGTACGTGAATAAATTGCAACAGCTGTTCAAATCCTTTAAAGTTGAGTCAAGCTCGAAATCACACCTGTTCGCATTTTGGAACTCATATATTCATATGGTAGAGCTGGTGCTTGGATTCATAAGAGCTGAGAGAACTGGAGATTGGCAGGCACACCTATCTGCTACTGCTGCTATGGCGCCATATTTCTACAGCATGGACAGAACCAATTATGCAAGATGGCTGCCAATATATCTTGCGGACATGAAGATGCTTCCAAGTACACATCCCCATATACATGAACAATTCTTGAATGGAAATCATTCCGTAAGTCGCTCAGACCATCCATTCAATCAAGTGTGGACAGATATGGCCTTAGAGCAATCGATTAATTTGGATTCCAAAAAGCGAGGTGGTATTATTGGAATAACACAAAAGCCAGGAGCTCTGGAGAGGTGGTTTTTAACTAGCCAGGAGAGGGCAGCCATAACAACGGTCACAAAGCAAATGTGTGGGTTACAAGATAGTCACATGTTTGGAGTACATAAGGAAATGGGGACTAATCGAATGAACAGGGATGAAACCGATGTGCATAAGATACTTTCGATGTTCTCATCAGATATAATGACCAATCCCTTTAATATTGCGGAAAACGACGACAGCGAGTGCCTTCCGCTTGTAAACATTGCAACTGGCGTGGTATTGCATAGTGAAATCGCCAAGAGACTTGTTTCCGCCTGTGACATTGGTAAGGAGATTATGGAAAATTTTGTTCAGGAGCGGCTGGACACTAACACGAGAAGCTTTTGGGACACGTTGCCACACTTAAAACTTAAAACATTTGCCAGCCTAGCACAGAAGAAAAAACTCAAAACAAATGATGAAAAAATTCACAATGTGAGATCTGACCGCGAACTATTTGGTCGATTAATTATTGCCGCAAGGTCCAGAGATGTTGATTTAAAACTAGTGATGACGTATGAACTGTCTGCTGTTCCACTATCATTGTCACATACGGATGGGACTCTAAGAAAGAATGTGAAGTGTTTTGTTAAGTGAACTAGAAAAGGAAGTAAATGTTGATGGACGGCTTCCACCTGTTGGCAAGACAGGTGCAACAGCTTATGTAGTAGATGGCATGGCAATTGTGCAAATGGTTAAAACTGGAGGTACGTCTACATTTGGAGAATTGGCTGATAAATACTGGCACATCTTTACAGTTCCACTGAATCAAGAAGACTGCAACAGAGTAGATATAGTTTTTGACATATATGATAGACTGGAATCTCTCAAAGCGGAAGAGCGGCTAAAACGTGGGTCATCAACAGCATTGGAAGTAAAGATTGCTGGAGAAAATACTCCCGTTCCAAAGCAATGGGCCAAGTACATCAGCAATCCAAGCAACAAAAGTAACCTGGTTGAATTTCTCAGCAAGCGGTGGCGTGATACTGGTCCAAATATGCTATCTGCCGACAATTGCGTCATTCTTGCTGGTGGCTTTAACGATGGATCATTTCAGCGAACATTTCGTCGTATTTGGAAGAACTTCGATCAGATCACGAGGAAGCAGATACGCGTATGATGTTGCACGCGCTACACGCTTCAAAAGACCACATGCGTGTTGTTATACAGTCTCCTGATACAGACGTGGCAGTACTTAGTATATATACGTATCGTTCGCTTCACTGTTCTGAACTATGGTTCCGTACGGGCACAAAGGACAAATTGCGATACATACCAATACATACAGTTGCTCAACTACTGGGCCCAGCTATCTGTCTGTCTTTGCCTGGGTTTCATTCTCTTACAGGTTGTGATAGCACTAGTGCATTATTTGGAGTCGCTAAGAGAAAAGCATTCAATCTCTTAAAGTCATCTGAATGTCATCAGCTTAGCTTAGCCCAACTCGGCGAACATGTTGACTTATCACCGAATACTGCAATTCTATGTGAGAAATTTGTCTGTGAGTTGTATACCACCAGGGATGTGGGAAAGACAGCTGATGAAACCCGTTATTGGCTCTTTTGTCAAAACAGACAAAGAAATGAAAATCTTCCACCTACATCGAATAGTCTAAAGCATCACACCGAAAGGGCCAATTTTCAAGCTCTTGTTTGGAGACGTTCATTGCAAGCTGTTCAGAATCTTCCATCTCCAAATGGACATGGCTGGAGTATAGTGGATGGTCTACTCAAGCCTGTTCTAATGTCAAAGGATCCTGCTCCATTTGGATTAATTGAACTCACATCATGTAGATGTCAAAAGTCTGCCTGCAAAAGAACAGATCTCTGTCAATGCAAGGCTAACAATCTACTCTGCACTGAAGCATGCCTTTGTATGGGAGGTGAAATGCGTGACAATGTTCAGCATACAATTGTCGAAGATGACTCTGACACGGATGAGTAACATTCTCTCATTTGCTCACGTGATAAATATGTCATGCCAGCTTGTGTAGACATGCACTGCATGTCAGTTAAAAGTTTAATTGAGAAAAATGTAGAAAACATGGGCATTGTTGTAGCTAAGGTATTGCTAGTCACAAGAAGGCCTAAGTGCCCCAATATGTACAAAGCAACATGCGGGTGTCTTAAACGAGGTTGATTATGTATAAATCTGCGATATACGATCACTCCTTTCCATTTTGCTTAAGATTGTATTGATATAACATGCGCTTAAGTTTGTGAAAAATTTACCATTGTGAAAATTGTTTGAGAGCTACATTCAACACCTATTGTAAATGGGCTTCTCACGGGTTAGTGATACCACAATTTTCTTGTACAACACGGCTCGGAATATACCCAAGACATCGGTCTAGCATAATATAGAGACAAACCTTCTGAATACTGGGTGTGCTACGAAACCATTCTTCTAGACCCCTTTTGAAAATTGGCTCCCGGACTATAGTGGCTTACTTCATAGACGATAGTAGGTGACAGCTAGTAAATAATGACAAGTGTACGCTTGACATAATTAGTAATTTAGTGCTTTCACACTATTGAAATCCAGCGTTATTAATCATTTATAACGTTTACTCCCAATTTTAAAATAACTATGCAGAGTGTTGAATATTCTGAATTAATTTTCGTGGAATTATGTTGCGGTAGCTTCCAAAGTAATTAGTTTCACACAATAGGCTTATGCAGGGTAAATTTTAAGCTTTCTGCTTTTCTGTCCTTGAAAGAGTTAACTAATTGATCCCAAATTTTTTAATGTTGACCCATATTTACTGCCTGTTGAATATTTTGAAACTGGAATTTGATTGGAAGCAGAAGTTGCAATAACAACAGCTTTCAGAGAAATTACATTTATTCAACTAACATATTTTTCAAGAATTTGTTGTAGCTGGCTGATTGCATACACGCTCCTGGCATAACCCTTCAATGTTTTTAAAAAATAGAAATTGCCCATAAGAAAACAATTTTTGACAATTTAGCACTACAATGACTGGCGCGATCATCGGGACACTAAGTGCACTTTAATTTCCTCCAAACACTGTGCCACAGTGTCAGTTGTTTAGCCAGTACGCTAATTATCCACGAGATGCAAGATTTACCTCCCCTGGTTACGGTTATCCTCGATCGGGCGAACAGAGTAGCTGTGTCGGTGACGTCAGCTGCTTGTCCAAAATGGCGCCTCTATCTACTGGTTACTTTAGCAATTTAAATTGAGGATATCTTTTTTATTTGTTAGCATAAAATTATGCTCTTGGTCTCAAATTAATGCGGAAAAGTAGTACTTTACGTCAGATGCATAAAATCCCCCAGTGGAATATCCCTTTAATTGATTGCGTTGCTTTACCAATTGTATGTCTTTACTATATAATACACATTCTGTTGAATATTTTGAAACTAATTTGACTGAGCCTAGAGATTGGCGGGGCATAGCTAAAACTGGATGCCTCCATTAAATAACCAGCATCTTGTGGCCCAGACATATGCACTTCCTTTCGCCAATAACTCGGATTAAGCAACTAGCTTGTATAAAATCGCCATTGTTGACCCTCACTTTCTCTAGTGGGTGGGGTGGGGAGGGGGATTTAGGCGGGTGCTCTCGTTGCAAATCTGGTTGAGTAACGCCAAAACGCAAGGCTTCTTACTCACGTTCCTCGTCAAGTCAACCCTTGTTGATAGGAAGGTAGCATTACTTGACCCGAGTAGCTACACATCTCACCACATAAACTCTGTATAGCACTTGATGTTAGGTCGAGGCTAGACAAAGTCTGTTCTGGCCATGGAGCGGCGACCCTATGAAAGATATTTGAGTAGACACGCAAACTATCCAAATATCTGTCACTAGGCCTCGTCAGTAACGGTAGTATAGTCAGCCACATACTACACAAATGCGGATTCCTGTGCGGATCTTAGACTGTGGTTAATTAAGGGGAGGGGCGAATGGTGGTGGGTCTTGTAGGGGATGTCCAACTCACATTGTTTGGCGTCTTGACCCGATGAGATTTTGAAATTTAGATGCTCTGAGAAGCAATTTCCTGAATTCTGAGCGACAGATAACACCATGACTTTCTAATTTTGCCTATTATTAAAAAATTATACACTAAGAATGCTTTAGGTGGGTGGGTGGGGATGGGAGCGATAGGCCCAATCCTTTCCTGTGGATCCGACAATGTACGGATTTCGGTTAACCTCGGCCTAACAGTCAATCGACTGCCATTTACAGGTTATCTTGCTTTATAAAGCTTTATCCTCAAATGTTGCTATTTAGTCTTTAAGACATACTTGACGGCCTTAAGATGAAGCACATTTATCTGCTGCTTTAAGCGTAATGGTAATCAATGCAGTAAAGCTAGCTATGGTCCAGACCGCATCGTCAGTGACACATGACATGCTACAAGACCCTCGGAGAACAGCTAGCAACCATCGGACATCCAACTTAATACAAATGAGGCTTTACCTGGTGCTGAAATGTATTGAAACATCTGGTCACGAATGCAGTAAATGTTGTCAGGAATTTAAACACGTATTGAGGCTACACTGCACACCAACTCGTCCCATGCATACGTCCGAACAACAGACATGCAATGTAGGCCTACAGCTCTTTAAAGAAAGGCAGAAGAGATAGGAGAATGTCTTAAAAACTAATTCACTGATCCATACGATGACCCATGGTTTGGCGATCCTATGCCCACTACGAACAGCATCCAAACCAAATGAGGTTGAGAAGGCACTCAAGATCCAGAGAAAGCGACGTGCTTATGGACAGTTTACGGTAAGCTGCTAAATATTTTGAAACTAATTTAACTGGGTGCGGCAGCAACAGCGCCCAGTCAAATTAGTTTCAAAATATTCAACATAATGTTTATTAAGACATACACTTCGTACAATGTGTCGGACTATTTGGCGTTAAATAGGGATTATATCGAATCATTCATAACGTCGTGATTTTGACGTCATCATACACGTCACGCAGTTGATTATGACGTCATATGATAGATGGATAAACTTAGAAACGTCCATTACTCACACAGCCGAAGTCTGGTGTGAGTATTGCGGTCGGTGTCTTCTGTCTGTCTGTCTATCCGTCCGTCCGTCTGTCTGTCCATCTAGGCGTCCGTCCATCCGCCCATCTCCGGAGTAAAAGAAGAAAAGAAGAGCCATTGAATTTGGCACATACAATCATATTGTGGTTTTCTCGAGGGAGTTTGAGATTCAGGTCAGACGGCCAAATATCTAGGTCAGCGGGTCACTAGTTGAAATGTATATTTTAAAACCATAACTCTGGAATGCAAGACGGTAGAATGACTATAATTGGCAGATCTATTAAAAGCGTGGCGAGCTCGACGTAATTAAGCATTTTGTGGGTTTCACCCACAGGCTTCATGTCCAGTCCAGGCAAGCACATGGATAACAGGACAACCTAATCTACCACTTGATCCAAAAATAACACAACCGAGCTGCGATTGGGTCAGCCTCAGCAACCAGAACCGGATCTGTTCTCGAATAACGCGAACAGGAGGCAATGCCCATTCAAGATGGAGAATGATGAGCCAAGCCGGGTTGCTCACTCACTCCATTCGCTAAACAGCTGCCTTCCTTATCAGAACGTGAGGCTCCCACCTGTTAGGTTCATACTGAACAGTTAATTTACCTTTCCAATTTATCCATCCATCATATGACGTCATAATCACCTACGTGACGTGTAGGGTGACGACATAATCATTACGTCATGACTGACTCCATATATAGTCCGTCTTTAATGCTTACTAGTCCGACACGTTGTACGAATTGTATGTCTTTACCATTTAATAAACATTCTGTTGAAGCAACATCGTCCAGTCAAATTAGTTTCAAAATATTTAACAGCTTACCTGTATAGTTTTCTTAAAATGTATAGTCACCGAGTTCAAGGATCGATCGATCCCAACACGAGCAAGGCGTGAGTGGAGCTTAGCTAGTGATGGGTGGGGCATAGCGAAAACTGGAAAGGTCCATTACATTCCAAAGGGGATACGCAGGTCGTAGATGTGTCATCACTAGCGTCAGTTCATCCACGCGGGTTGAATATAATTAGAACACTATGTCTGGCATCAAGGGTACCGCATTCACCATATCGACCTTTACTAATACCTGAAAGAAAACAAATTTATGAGAAAGTATAGCTCCTTTTCAGAGGTCATTTGCCTCAACATAGGCAGAGAATGGCCGCATATTTGTTCTATCATTATTGGGCAAACATAGGGCCTATACTGAACCGTCACACGTGGAACATCCCATAAAAAGAGGAATTCACCTGTCCAGTTTCATTAAATTATTATAAAGCAATTCTGTATTATGTGCTGTTTACGAGAAGATTGCAAAAATTGTGAGTTATTAAAAAAGCCATTTTCACCCAAAATCTATATAGGCGAATCTTTCAAAAGGCACATAGAAGCATAAAAAAGAAGTCCCCCGCCAAGTTTCATTAAATTATTTTAAGCGATTCTGCATGAGAGGTTCTTTAAGAGAACTGACCAAAATCGTCAGCGTATTGCATTAAAAATCCAATTCTCACCCAAAATCTTAGACCTATAAATGCGAATCCTTCAAAATGCACATCAACCCAGCATACATGAGGCATATACCAAGTTTCATTGAAATATCTTAAGTGGTTCTGTATGATATGTTTACGAGATATTGTGGACGGACAGACGGACCCGGCTAACCCTTCCACCATCTAGGAGTCAAATGTGCCATGTACAGCGTGAAACAAACATCTGATTCGTCAGACCTGATTAACATACAGTAACTGTATCGCCGGACACCCCAGGAAACATATAATAACTCTGTATAGTTTGACATCCCAGTAAAGGTAGAAGAGAACTATTTAACATTTTGAGATTTGTTACTGCTCTGAGTTCATCTCAATGATACTGTGATTAGTATTATTGCACCAAGTCCCCCAAGCGGAGTTAAGATCCGGAATAACGTACTGTTAGCGTTGTCCTCCCCAGCTCCCAGCTCCGATGTGTTTCATGGATGGAAAGAAGAGTTCCACTGTTCCCTCGACTAATCACCGGAAATGAAAAGAAGGCTGCATGGTGTCGCTGGAAGCGTATGTTGCGTCAAAAAACACCGTGACCCCGCGCAATTTATCATCTCAGACATTGCACCGGCTGCTCGACTAAACCCCCCAATGTCTGTAGCATTTGGTGAAATGAGAGACATCGGCGAGGCTACAATGCCTGACTTTCTAGACACGTGAACAAGTGATGTTTTCAGAATCTCATTTCTATAAAAGTCGCATTAAAGTGCGTGTGTACGGAAGCGTATTAGGGCCACCATAGTAATATTTTTGCTCATACATATCTCGAGATCTCGACTTAGTATCTCGAGATCTCGACTTGGTATCTCGAGATCTCGACTTACTATCTCGAGATCTCGACTTACTATCTCGAGATCTCGACTTAGTATCTCGAGATCTCGACTTAGTATCTCGAGATCTCGACTTACTATCTCGAGATCTCGACTTACTATCTCGAGATCTCGACTTACTATCTCGAGATCTCGACTTACTATCTCGAGATCTCGACTTAATATTTTGATTGGTGCGAAGCTTGAGCAGCCGATGTCAGATGTCTACGCTATTTTGCCCTTTAATGCAGTCGAATTAAGCCTATTTAGGGCCCCAGCCCTAATTATTTGTAGAGACCCCTTATCGGCTTGGTCGAGGAGGGAATTGATACTACTACTACTACTACTACTACTACTACTACTACTACTACTACTACTACTACTACTACTACTACTATTACACCAGCTTCCAGTCAAAATGGTTTCAGAATATTCAACAGCTTACGTATATCGTGGTATTGGGTGGCGGGGTCCTCTTATATTTCTGGTCTGAGAGGATTTCGCCCCGTTACCCATTGCCTTAATCCGTCCCTGCTTTAACCAGATTCTATGGTGTTCTAAAACGTCGCCCTATTAAGTGCGACCCTTATTTCCTTATAGACATCTTTTGTGGATTATGGCAACTGAAATAGTGTTGACACTTGGCTCGTTGTCCCTGCGGGACAGGAGTGTAGCCAAATATTTGTTAGGAATGGTGTATGAACTGGGATTGGAGATGAAGCAACACCCATGCAATATTAGGAGGTCAGCACCACCACCACCACCACCACCACCACCACCACCACCACGACCACCAGCATCCTACCAAAGGATCTCAAAGTAGACACTCAGATGAGATTTCATGATTTTAAAATGATTAAGAGCCGCTGTAGTTTTTCTGCAACTGATATAGGGCATGCATTAAACATACTGCGTAACAGTCTGTCTGTCTGTCTGTCTGTTTGTATGACTGGCTGGATGGCTGGCTGTCTGCCTACCTGCTTGCCTGCCTACCTGCCTGCTGGTTGCCTGCCGGTCGGTCGGTCCGTATTTATCGGTAGCTACTGGTCAGATTTGGCTCAAAGTCTAACACAAGAAAGGATTTTACCATACACTCGGACTCCCCAACTTTGGTCATGGTCAGAAGAACAAAAATCCAAATGAAATTTGAAATTAAGAAAAGGAAACAAAAACGGCAATCTCTGAGTGCTCATGACCGGGTTGGAGTGACATATCAGTCATATCTTGATGCCTATTTTGAGACTATCAAATGAGACTTCACAGCCATATCAGAACTTCACAGACATATCAGTCTACTCATCCATCCGCCCGCTGCTTGGTTGTTCATATTCCTTGATGTAAAAATGCATGCACATTTTGTTTCTTTAATAACTTAGTTTATAGTTGAAGGTTATTGTTAGGTCTCCAAAGATATATTGCAAACAAAGAAAGGTCCTATGTTCCGCCTGGTCCGTATGTCCTCTGTTTTTCTACCCATATCATATTGATAAGTCTTCAGAAATATGTTGATTCTGAATCTTGGAAGAATGCTCCTATTTTTTCCTTTATCCGCATTCCCAATCATCCGCGTACTCATTCATCTCCTATGATCTTCTAGGATTTTTCCTTGTATTTAGGCTGTTGTCCAGCCTCTATGTCCGCATCTTCATGGCCTAAAATAATCCACACTCATGACTTCCGGGCATCCGATACTATAAGGTGAAATCAAATTTAATATCTTGGTTTTCCCAAAATTTATCCAAAGCCACTTCAAATGCAAAAACATATTTTGAACTTACAATAGCTTCTGGTAAGCTATTCCATATACCTGCTACTCTGAAAAGTAAAAGCATATTTCATTATAAGTGTTCCGCATATCCTCTTGGCTAACCTCAAACTGTGGGCTTTAGTTCTTCATTTGTCTGCCAGGGCTAGCATCTCACATGCTAGATCATGATCATACATTATATTCTATCCTTACGTCAGTCCATTCATCTTGTATGGTATCCTTGAATATGTTAGGTTTTCTTCGATATCGGAGTAGTCCATAGACTACCAGGACCCACCTTGCAGCCCCCACTCATCAAAACTATATTTTACTGTTACTGTGACCTATGTTGATAACAAATATCTATGTTAACATGCGATAAACTGGGACTCGCTATGTTTTTGATGGGTTAAGGTTGCGCTTATGACGACCATATTAAGGGGTAGGGTTAACAAAAATGGCCATAGCCTTTGATAAGATCATGCTAGACTAGGAAATGACCACTCAAAATGTCGCGCTGGTGTTTTTCTACTATTCTCCATAAACTACAGACCAATCTGCCAGGTAATTAGGTCACCGGGGGTTAGAAGGTCACCAATTTTCCCGCTGTTTAAAATCAGATAGCCGTGGTGAGTAGCTAGCTATTGCTGTTGTGAAAAGCCAGCGATGGCCACACTAATGTTTAAAACATAGCTGGTGTAAGGAGCCAGCCATGGCCGCGGTAAGGAGCCAGACACAGGTATGGAAATTAGCCAGCCCTATCTTTGTCAGTAGCCAGCCATAGCAGTGGCAAATAATCAGCCCTAGCAGGTATATGCAGCCTAGTATAGCCTACTATAGCTGCGGCAAGGACCAAGTAATAGCTGTGGTAATGATCCAGTCATGACTGTGATAATTAGCCAGTGATAACAGTTGCATACAGTCAGCGATATCAGTGGCAAACAGCCAGAAGAGTAGTGCTAAGTAGCCAGCACTAGCGGGGGCAAGCAGCCACCCATAACTCTAGTAAAAAGCCATAGCGGTGAAATGTTCTCAGACATAGTAGTGTTAAGCAGCCAGATGGGGCTACCATCTAGGGCAACTAGTCAGCCATAACGATGGTAAGTAGCCCGCCATATATGTGGTAAGCAGACAACCATAGCAGTTGTAGGTAGCCATCCATAGTTGGGGAGGGAGGGGGGGGGTGCGTTAATGAGTTCGATATAGATGCAGCAATTTGCCAGCCATATATGTGGTAGTTAGTCAGCCATATGCTGGCTAAGTACTCAACCATAGCAGTGGTAAATAAATACCTAAAGCTGTGTTAGCTGACCAGCTTTGACTCTAATATATCGGCAACCATAGCATCCAACCATGGTTGTGTAAGTAGCCCGTTATTGGCATAGCGAGCCATGGTTGTCATCAAAGGCCAATCATAGCAGTCGTAATAGCTAGTGATACCTGTAATAAGTAGCGATTCCTAGCTGTGGAAGGTAACCAGCCATAGCCGTGCTAAGCAGCCACACATAGCTGTGCCATTAGCCAGGCATATCTTTGGTAGGTAGCCAGTCATAGCAGTGACAAGTATCCAACTATAGCTGTGGTAAGTATCATCATGCTGTACGCAGCCAACCATATCAGTAGTGGTAAATAGCCAGTGTGGCAGTGACAATTAGGCAGGACTGCTGATGGTAAGTAGCCGACTATCGGTGGTAAATAGCCAGTTATAACTATAGTAATTAGCCACCCATAGCGTTGATATTTAGACACCCATGGTTGTGTTACGTAGCGAGCTATTGTTGTGGTAGTGAGCCAGCCACTGCGTGTAGCCATTCATAGCTGTGGTTACCAGACAGGTATAGATGTAGCATAGCTGTGGTAAGTAGCTAACAAATTTCCAGCTGTGAAAAGTAGGTAGCCGTAGCTGAGATAATTAGCTAGCCATATATGTGGTGATTAACCTGCCATAGCTTTGCAATTAGCCAGTGATAAGTAGCCAGCCATAGCCGTTACAAGGCGCCAATACCGATATCCGTTGTACACAGCCAGTATTAAAGAGGCAGGCATTGATGTGGTAATTAACCAGCCAGAACTTTGTATGTATCCAGTCATAGCAGTGTTACGTAGCCAGCTATGGTTGTGGTACAAACCAGCTCTAGCTGTTGCAAGTACCTCACTCTAGCAGTAGGTAGCCGTTATAGCCCTGGTAATTAGCCAGCGATAGCTGTTGAATACAGCCAGACATATCAGTGGTAAATAGCCAACATAGCAGTGCCAAGTAGCCAACATTGGCGGTGGTAAGTATCCAGCCATAACTGTATTAACTACCTAGCTATGTCTGTGGTAATTGGTCATCCATAGCAGATATATTTAGTCAGCCATGGTTGGCGTAAGTAGTCAGCTATAGTCGTGCTAGGGAGTCAGCCATAGTTGCGGTAAGTAGCTAGCTAAACCAGCCATAACTGTGGTATTTGGCCAACCGCATTAGCGGTAACTAACCAGCCATAGTTGTGTCTGTGCGCTAGTTGTAGTAGTTAGCCAGTCATAGCCGTGGTATGTATCAATCCATATCGACGGTATGTAGTCACGTATAGCTTTGGCACGGAGCTAGCCATATATGCAATGATTAATGATTAGCCAGCCATAGGTGTGTTGTATACAATGAATATTAAAGAGATGGTCATAGATGTGGTAATTTACAAGTATCCCACTCTAGCCAGCGATACCTGTTGAATGTAATCGCCCAAGTCAAGAGTAAATAGTCCGCATAGCAGTAGCAGGTACCATACACTGGCGGAGGTAAGTAACCAGCTACAACTGTAGTAATTACCCATCCATAGCAGCGGTAATTAGCCATCCATAGCAGAGACGTTTATCAAGCAGTTATTGTGCTAGGTAGTCACCTATAGCTGTGGTTGAGAGCCAGCCATAGTTGTGGTAAGTAACTAGCTATAGCTGTAGTAAGTGCCAGCAATTGCCGAGGAAGGTAATTATCCATAGGAGTGTTAAAATCCCAGCCGTAACTCTGGTAATTCGCCAGCCATATTATTGATAATGAACCAGCCAGTTGTAGTTATAACCTACGGTTAATAGCCGGGCTAAGTATTAGATAGAGCTGTGGCATCGAGTTAGCCATAGAAACAATTATTTACCAGACATACATGCGGTACTTAGTCAGCTATAGCTTTGGTAAGTACCTAGACATAGTGGAGTTAAGTAGCTAGGTATATGTGTAGTAATCAGCCCAATCCCAAATGTGGAAGTTAACGAGCCATGGCAGTGTTAAGCAGATAACCATAGCAGTGGTACGTAGCCAACATGTCACAAGTCGTCACCCATATCATTGGTACGTAGACAACTATAGCTGTGGTAAGAGGCCAGGCATAGCCAGGGTAAATAGCCAGCCACTGCTGTGTAAGTAGCCAGTCATAGCTGCGGCATGTAGCCAACTATACACGTAGTCAGTAGCCACCACCATCCGTGGACGTTAATCAGAGATAGCACTGTTAAGCAACCAGCCATGACCATGTTAAGTAGTCAAAATAGCTGTGGAAAGTAGCTAACTATAGCCATGGCAAGACACCATACATAGCTATAACTAGGTAATTTACCAATTATAGCTACGGTACGTAGTCAGCGATACCTGAGGTAAGTAAACATTTTCAGCTGTGAAATGTAAGCAGCCAACGGTGAGGTAATTACCAGGTCATATCAGTTGTAAAGAGCCGGGCATATATGTGGTGATTAGTCAGCCATATCTATGGCTTCTTAATGTCCACAGATATGGCTAGCAACTAATATATGTAACTGGCTACTTACCACATCTATAGCTGGGTACTTAACCCGGCCATGTATGGGTACTTACGAAAGCTATGGCTGACTAATTGCCACATCTATGCCTAGCTAATTATTGCATCCATGGCTAACTCCATGCCACAGTTCTATCTGACTACATACGCCTCCAACGCACGGCTACATATCACATCTATGACTGGTTAATTACTACAACTATGGCTGGTTGGTTACCATTGATATGGCTAGCTAATTACCGCAGGTATGGCTGGCATCTTAAGACTACTATGGCTGATTGCTTTCCTAAGCTATGGCTGGCTACTTACTACAGTTATATCTGACTACTTACCGCAATCATGGGTGTCTACATATCATCGTTATGGATGGAAAATTGCCACCGCTACTGCTGGCCACTGATATACTGACAATTTATCACTGGCATTGCCGGCTGTTTTAAACAGCTTTCGCTGGCTTCATATCGCATGTATGACTCGCTCATTAGTTACCACAGCTATGCATTGCTCCTTATCATAGATATTTTGGCTACTATTGGCTACTTATCACTGCTATGGCTGGGTAGTTAACACTGCTACAACGGGATACTTGCAACAGTTAGCGGTAGTATGTACTAGAGCTATAGCTGACTACTTACCCCTGCTATACCTGGATACTAACAAAGCTGCGGTAATCTATGATTACATCCTTAACACTAGCTGTATACAACAGCTATCGCGGTTGCCTCCTTATAACGGAGATAGCTCGCTAATTACCACTGCTATGCCCGGCTATTACAAAGCTATGGCTGGTCAATAACCACACCTA
The DNA here is from genome assembly GCA_034401795.1 of Chaetoderma sp. LZ-2023a. Classification (NCBI taxonomy): domain Eukaryota; kingdom Metazoa; phylum Mollusca; class Caudofoveata; order Chaetodermatida; family Chaetodermatidae; genus Chaetoderma; species Chaetoderma sp. LZ-2023a. The sequence goes on along the minus strand of CM067362.1, from coordinate 44,252,455 downwards.
TGGATGTCTTTTTAACACTGGCTGTATGCAACAGCTATCGCGTTTGGCTCCTTACGACGGCTATAGCTGGCTACATACCACTGCAAAACCAGCGTATTTAAAATGCTATGGCGGGTTAACCACCACGCATATTGCCGCCTCCTTACAACTATGGCTGACGCATTGCCACAGCTATCGCTGCCTACTTTTCACAGCTTAAAATAGCTACTTACCTCAGCCATGGCTGAGCTATAACTGGGGAATTCCTACAGGTATGGCTCGCCAATTTCTAGATCTATGATCGCCACCTTGCCACGGCTATAACTGGCTACTTATCACAGTTATAACTCCTTAGAACTGCTATGGCTGGCTACTTACAACAGCTATGGCTAGGTGATTAAATATGCTATTGCTGAACACAGCTATGGGTGACTTCTACAGCTATGGGTGACTTCTTACTACAGATATAGACGTGTACTTGATAGACATTTGTGACTGTGAGCTTGCATCTGTGAGCTTATGCCTGTGGAACCAGACACAAGTGCACATACACAAGCGCATGGACCCAAGTGCTCAGAAACAATTACGCAGACACAAGCACACAGAAGCAAACTCCCATGCTCAAGTGCCCAGACATGAGCCTGCAGACGCAAACGCCCAATCACAGACTCCAAGACACAGGTGCACAGACACAAGCGCACAGACCTACGTGCACAGCTCCAAGCATACAGAAACTAGCACCCAGACACAAACGGCCAGACAAGCGCACACACACAAGCACACAGACAAAAGTGCCCCAGACCTAAGCACCTAGAGACAAGCGACTAGACGAGCACATAGACACATGTAAACAGGCACAAATGTGTAGACAAAAGAACACAGGCACACAGCCACAATGCACAGACATATGTGCACAGACACAAGCGCACAGACACAAGCACCCAGACCCAAGTACACAGCCACAAGCGCACAGACACAAGTTCCCAGATACAAGTGCGCAGACGCAAGCACACAGAAACAAGCGCACAGAAACAAGGGCCCAGAAACAAGCATGCGTGCACAAGCAGACAGACACAAGCGCGCAGTCACAAGCGGCAGACACAGGTTTGCAAACACAAGCACACAGACACATGCACACAGACACATGCCCAGTGACACAAGTGACCAGACACAAGCGGCCAGACACAAGTGCACAGATACAAGTGCCTAGACACAAGCGACAAAATGCCAATGCCCAGACACAAGTGCAGAGACCCAAGCCCACAGACCCAAGTGAACAGATACATGTGCACGGACCCAAGCGCACATACACAATTAAAATATATATCAATATACGTTTGACATGCCACGGTAATTAAAACATTGCGTGTCATCGACGTATGCCAGTTAGAGAGCCCTTCACTAGGCCTTAGCCAAGCTTGAGGTGGCCTTATATAGGCATTAGCCAGGATTGTCGAGGCCTTACCTGGACCTTGGCTAGACTTACATAAGTCTTAGCTAGGCTTACCTAGACCATGACTAGGCTGCGTTTAGGCGATATCTAGGTCATATCTCTAGAATGAAGCTAGGTTTCAGCCAGGCGTGAATATGCCTTACCTAAGCCATAGCCAAGCTTGACTAGGCCATACCTATGCCTGAGACTGGCTTGACAAGACTTTAACTAGGACTTTGCCAAGATTTGCTAGTCCTTACCGATGCCTTACCAAGACTTAGCCAGACTTGACTAGACATTACCTAGGCCGCAGCCAGGCTTTGCTAGGCTTTACGTAGGCCATAACTAAACCATGTCTGAGCTTGGATAGGCCTTACCGAGGCGTTACACAGACCATACCTAGCCTTAGCCATACTTTGATTGAAATTAGCTAGACTTAGTTAGGCCGTACCTAGATATTATCTAAGACTTAACTGTACTTGGCTAGGCATTACATAAGCCTTAGTCTGGTTTTCCTAGTCTTTTTCTAGGATTATCTAGGCAGTAGCTAGGCCTTGCATAGGCCTTCGCCAGGATTTGCTAGACGTTATCTAGGCCTTAGCCGGGCTTGAATAGGCCATATCTAAGCCTTAGCCCGGCTTTATTAGAACTTACATATTTCTTAGCCATGCTTGGCTAGGCCTTCGCTCGGCTTTTACTCTGATTTGCTAGGCCTAGGCTAGCATTACCTAGGCCGTACGTCGGCCTTAGTTAGGCTTACCTAGTCCTTGACTAGGCTTACCTAGGACATAGCTAGGACGTGGATACGCCTTGCCTAGGCTTTGGCCAGACACGCCGAGGCATTAACCAGGCGTTAGTCAGGCTTTGATAGACATTAGCTGAGCATTACCTAACCATTGATTATGCCTTAGCCAGCCTTTGCTTGTTCTTGGCTAGGCCGTAGTCAGGCTTTGTTAGGGTTTACTTAGGCCATAACTAAGCCATAGCTGAGCTTGCATAGGTTTTAGAAGGCCTTCCCCGGGGTGTTTCATAGACCATACCTAGGCCTTAACCAGGCTTTGTTTGCCCTTAGGTAGGCCTTGGTCCGACTTGGATAGGACTTACCTAGGTATTATCTAAGCCTAAGCTTTCCAAGCCATACATAGACCTTAGCTAGCTTTTCCTTAGATAGGATAACCTAGGCCTTATCTGCCCCTTGCATAGGCCTTACCTAGGCCTTAGTTAGTCTTTAGCCATGATTTGCTAGGTGATACCGATGCCTTACCCAAGCCTTAGCCAGGTTTGACTAGTTCTTACATAGGCCTTAGTCCAGCTTAACTAGGCCTTAACCGCAAGTTGACGAGGCATTAGCCAGACTTGATCAGGCCTTACCTAGGCCTTAGCCAGGCTTCGCTCGGCTGTAGCCCCGTCTTAGACAGCATTGAATAGGTTTTACATAGGCCTATCTTAGTCCTTCGCTAGGCCTTACCGATGCCTCACTTTAGCCTTAGCCAGACTTGGCTAGTCCTTATCTAGGTCTTAGCCTGGCTGTGCTAAGTTTGAGTAAGCCTTAGACAGGGCTTAATTATTCCTTAGTTGGGCTTTCCTAGGCCTTACCTATGACTAACATAAGCATTAGCCAGGCTTAACTAGTCCTTACATAGGACTTAGTCCGACTTGACTAGGCCTTTGCCAGCATTGAATAGGCCTTAACCAGGCCTTAATTAGTCGCTAGCAATGCTTTTCTAGGCGTTACCGATGACTTAAGCCTTAGCCAGGCTTGACTAGGCGTTACATAGGCCTTAGCCAGGCTTTGATAGACATTAGACAAGCTTTACCTAGGCGTTATCTATACGTTAGCTAGACCTTAGTCAGGCTTGGCTAGGCTTTACTTATGTAGGAAGTCAGCCATAGCTGAGCTTGGATAGACCTTACATAGGCCTTGAATAGGCATTACCGTGGCCTAACATAGACTTTACGTCCGTCTTAACCAGGCTTTGCTTGCCCTTAGCTAGGAGTAGTATATCCGGAGTCAAAATGATACCACCTCAAAATGATACCACCTCAAACACATAAGGCTCGGCATAGATAAATAAATGGGGCAAAAGTTATCTACGTCGCGGCCCGTCCTGGTAGAAATGTTTCGAACAAAAAGGTTATCTACGTCGCGACCCGTCCCGGTAGAAATGTTTTCGAACAAAAAGGTTATCCACGTCGCGGCCCTCTCTACGCAAGGCAGGCCCCTACTGGGCGCCGATCGGCGATCCGTGGCCCCCACAGCTATCTCAAGCCCTGGGGCAGCCGATTGGCGATCCCACAGCTATCTACGTTACGCCGCGTTATCTACATCGCGGCGCATTCCAGTAGATAACCTTTGCCCCAATTATTTATCTCGGCGCATTCCGGTAGAAATGTTTTCGAGCAAAAATGTTATCTATGGCGCTGGGTAGATGCAGAATTTGATCTCATTCCCCTGGCTGCGAATGGTGTGAATTTCCATTTAGAGATAAGCAACCACAGTGATATACCAGCTGATCGCCTTGGTCTGAACGTCCATTTAGAGACAAGCATACTCAGTGGTATACGAGCTGATCAAACACACATAAAAGGTCTGAACGTCCATTTAGAGACAAGCATACTCAGTGGTATAACTTGTGATCAAGCACACATTACAGGGTCTGAACGTCCATTTAGAGACAAGCATACTCAGTGGTATAGGTTGTGATCAAGCACGCATTACAGGGTCTGAACGTCCATTTAGAGACAAGCATACTCAGTGGTATAGCTTGTGATCAAGCACGCATTACAGGGACTGAAAGTCCATTTAGAGCCAAGCATACTCAGTGGTATAGCTTGTGATCAAGCATGCATTACAGGGTCTGAACGTCCATTTAGAGACAAGCATACTCAGTGGTATAGCTTGTGATCAAGCACGCCTTACAGGGTATGAACGTCCATTTAGAGACAAGCATACTCAGTGGTATATATACACCATGATTACTGTTGCACAGCTTCACGCTATGGCAAGGCAATTCGGCCTTAGAGGCTACTCTAAAGCCAAGAAAGCTGACCTGCTCCAGATGATCGGACAGGCCCGTGCCGAGGAATTCATTGCTCGACTGAGACGATCAGTGAAGATGGGACGGTTTCCAGCGACCACCAGAGATGATCCTGGGAACTTCCACAAGAAAGCACAGAGGCGGCATGAGCTTCATCAGTTGGATGAGGAGGTGACGGCTAGCTTACGAGCCAAAGTTGTAGCGACGAGGATGGCAGACCATCGAATGGAGCACCTACCTGCGCTACGCAGGATCACTAAGCGAGTGATGGGCATGTCTGAACCCTTAGCCCGGAGCATAAGGCGAGAGAGTGAGCAGATTCTCAATGAGCGTCTGGGTGAGATGGAAGGTGAGGAGAGAGGAAGACGAACAGTACACTGGGCGTTCTTCCAAGGCCTCAATGGAGACATTACAGGACAGATCATGGGTAAGATCCAGCAGACTGTCCAGAACGCCTTCTACCTCCGGTATACCCACACCTATTGCATCAGACACATCGAGGACGGTAGGGTAATGCTCTTCCACAAGAACGCTCCAGGGAGTCCGTGGCTGAACACGATAGGAGCAGCTCAGGACTGGGTGGCGGCAAGAGAGCAAGCCCAACTCGACCCTGACAACATCGATCGACCCAACACCAAGTGGGCTTTCGTGCGATCAATCAACATTGAGGTCAAGGCTGTCATTGACCGCCAACCTTTGCTTGATACAGGACCACTCCCAGACTGGCTATGACAGAAGAAGAGTATGGTGGCACTTGACACCTACAATGATAACATGTGTCTCTGGAGATGCCTAGCAGTGCATCAGGGGGCCTGACCTGATAGAAGTACTGCTCCTGCACGAGAGCTCGCTAGACAGTTCTATAGCGGCTGCGCACCTATGCCTGATGTTCCAAAAACCTCTATGGATCAGTTGGATAAGGTAGAGTTCTTCGCGAAGATCGGGATTCGCGTGTATGAACCAACCAAAGAAGGAACCTGGCACCTGATCAGGCAATCGGCCCACTACCGGGACACTATGACCATCGGAGTGTATGACCACCATGCCTTCTATATCAAGAACATCTCCAAGCTGGCCCACACACTAGTCTGCAGTCACTGTCAGCAGAGGATCACAAAGGCCCCGAATCTTCAGCGTCATGCTGACCATTGTACAGGAGGTAAAACAACCATAGAGTGCCCTGGGGAGAAGGTTGATGCACCACAGTCTGCATATGAGAAAGCCTTCTATCCACCCCAACCATCCAGTTCAGCGGCTACTCATTGGGTCAGGTATGAATCGCGAAACAGAGGTATACACATACACCATGTAGAGTGTTGGCACGGTGGCGAGTGTTGGATCGAGGGTCCTCCCGTAGATGGTTATGATCCGACTATGCGCCACCAGTGAGCCCACTCACCTCTGCAATCCTGACCCCAAAGAACTGATCAGAGAGTTCATGCTGGTGATCCAACGGCGAGCATCTCTAATCCGGAAAAGGGTTAGGGCACAGTACATACCGAGAGACCTGGACAAGCTCCCAAAGTGACAGCAGTGACTGATCAATGAGTGGTGTGACCAAGTGCTGGTACTGGGGTTCAACTCTGGGCGGTATGACCTGAACCTCATCAAGAAGTACTTTGTCGATGAGCTGACTGACAGTACAGGTACAGCGAAAGTCGCCAAGATGGCTAGTCAGTCCATGTTCCTTATAACACCTGAGCTACGGTTTCTCGATGTGCTGAACTACCTCGGCCCAGGAGTCTCGTACAAGGTATGGGTCAAAGCTTATGGGTGTACACAGCAGAAGAGCTGGCTCCGGTATGAATGGTTTGATACACATGAGAAGCTCAACTATCCAGGGCTTGCTGACTACTCAGCATGGACATCTAAGCTCAAGGGTGGCTACCTCTTGACGCGAACAGAGTGGGAACAATGTAACCAGACATTCAGCGAGCACGGAATGCAGACATTTGCCGACTGGCTGCGATACTCCAACTACCTGCATGTCAGTCCATTCATCGAAGCCCTAGAGCGGATGTGGGAGTTCTACACAGAATGAGAAATAGACATCCTCAAAGATGCGGTGTCTTTCCCGGGTGTATCACTGCAGTACCTCCTACGTGGAACTGCTCAGCACATGCCGGATGTTAGCCTCTACTCTCCGGGAAAGGCAGGCCTACGAGATGCTGAAGGACGTGGTTGTTGGAGGGCCCAGCATCGTGTTCACCAGATACCACGAGGCAGGTGTGACACGCATCCGCCAGAGTGAGCGTGTCTGCCAACGTCTACGACGCAAATGCTCTGTACTTGTCTACGATGGCTAAAGAGATGCCATGTGGTAAGGAGACAGTACGGCAGTGGTCCGGTGCTAGCGATGTAGCACTATTTAAAAAGGATCTGCTGGCTGACCTCTGGTTCGGTTTCGCTGAAGTGGACATAGAGGTTCCTAAGGCACTGTGGGCGAAGTTCGAGGAAATACCCCCTCTCTTCTACAACAGAGAGATTCCAGCTGAGGCAGTATCTGTTGAGATGCTCACATACCTAGAGAAAACAGGTAGGAAACGTCCCACAACCAGTAAACTAGTCGGTGCACTCTCAGCCAAGAGGAAGCTCTTGTATGCACGTCACTCAAGTTGTACCTCGCCCATGGGCTAGAGATCACTGCTGTATACCGCACCATAGACTATGAGGCCAAGCGCCCATTCGAGTGGTTCGTGGAGAATGTTATGGAGGCCCACCGCTTGGGAAATGTAGAGAAGAGCAAAGCGCTCTTGGCAGATCTCTTCAAACTCCTCGGCAACAGTGCCTATGGGAAGCTCATCGAGGCTCTAGAGCATCACAGCAACACGACCTTCACCAAGGATGAACGAGCGGTAGATAGAGCCCTCCGCAGTGCATGGTTCGAGGATCTCGAGGAGATCGGCGAGTCCAACGAGCTCCAGAGTCGCAAGGCCAAAATCACAATTCGTCGCCCCTTCCAGGTGGGGATAGAAATATACGAGCTCGCGAAGCTGAGGATGCTGGAGTTCTACTACGACTTCCTGGATCACTATGTGCCTCGTGACAGCTTCGAGTACCTCCAGATGAACACAGACTCTGCGTACATCGCAATAGCTGCCTCCAGCCTCGACGAAGGCATTCGCCCTGAGATGCGAGCAGAGTATGAGGCTGATAAGCGGGAGTGGCTAGCTTGGGACAAGTGGTCTGGACGGACTCCGGACTGTTCAAGCTCGAGTTCGAAGGCAACCATGGTATCGCTCTCTGTTCCAAGTGCTACTATGTGGAGAGCCTCATTGGGAAGGTGAAATGCTCAGCCAAAGGTATGTCTAAGCATCAGAACGATGTCTCTTGGCAGAGTTTCTTCAGTGCCGTAAATGGTAGCATGGACAGAGCTACAAATCTAGGCCTACGCATGCGCAACCAGGGCATGGTGACGTATGAACAGGAAAAAAAAGGTCTCAGCCTACTACGATAAGCGGCATGTGTTGCCAGATGGTGTCCATACCGAGCCAATCGAGTAATATATCCCTCAGGCTTAGACACCTGGCGACGGTGGCAGCTGTGTGTCTGGAGGGACCACCTGGAGCTCCTCCAAAACAAACGGACGTTTGGGACAGCTCTCTGAGCATGCCAGATAGTACAGCGTAGGCGGCCCCTCCCTCTCGACATAACTGTCAAGTTTGTGGACATCTAGCGACCAGTTAAGATCTGTTGCACATCGTGGCCCACCTTCCAACTCACCAGGTTCATACAGGTACCGAACCAGAGCATAAGATGGAAGGCACACCTGCTCCTTGTCTGCTCCTCTGGAAGGTTGGGCAACAGAGGATCATTGGATAGCCTCTACTGGCTTCTTAGCACCATGGGCAAACCTTTCACCCACACCCTGGACCACTTTCCAGCCTGTGCCATCTCCTGGGCATATTGGTGTGCAAACAGTCTTTCTGCTAGTGTCCGATTCCACCACTCGACGATTGTCTGGGCACGGTGGTGACCAACTTCGCCTCGTCTAATCGCCACACCATGTTTCCGCATGCGGGCCACAGTCTCGCCTCTGAACTCCTTACCCTCATCCACCTGCAACAATTCTGGCCACTGGATGGGGATTTTCCGGATCGTCGTAGACACCCTGGAATGCCTGGCCCACCTCGCCAGCTGACTTGTCTGTGAGCGGTGCTGCAGCCTTGTACCTGCTGGCAACATCGACGATGGTGAGGGCATACTTGTAGGTCTTACGACCAACTGAGTCATGTGGAAGGAATAGAACATCTGCCTGGTGAACTCGATTCGGGATAGTTTCATCGAAATGGGCATGCCTGATATGCCGTGGACGAGGTCTGTATTTCTGCCACATCGCCTGGTGGCTGAGCCACTGGCTAACTGTCTCCAATGTGAAGTTGTGGCCCTTGTGACGTACAGCCTCGAGTAGTTGGTGGGGCTCATGGTAGTATCCACCAGGCTGATAGTAGAGTTCCTCAAGAAAGATGGTTGATAAGCCCCCAGATTTCATCACTGACGTCCACTCCCGTCCTGTCATGCCCGGCCTGGGTGAGGGTATCACTGACGTCCACTCCTGTCCTGTCATGCACGGCCTAGGCGAACTCTACATAGACGAACAGACGGCCGGCATGCATTCGACTACCACTAAAAACCTCCTCAAACACCTCCGTACACAGGCGTCTAGTCTCTGCTGGATCCTTGCTGAACGGTAGCTTATCGACTAACCCTCAGAAGTTAAATGTCTTGACCAGGTCGTACAGAAACGCCATCCTTATATAGTATGGCTTAAATGTTTGGTGGCCCAGATGGCCGCAAGTGCTATGGCAACGTACGGTAGCCAAGGGCCTGCGACTCCAAAGAACGTACCTACTCCTGAGGCGATTGCTGGTATGGCTTCAGAAATCTTCTCCACACCATGGAGAGCATTGTTGGCGATCTTGCGGACCGTCTCGCCCGCCTTCATTGTGAACAGAGTGATCAGAGCCCTAACTGCTGCCAGCAGACCGATAGAACCTTTTATGTAAGTGTGATAGATTCCTTTCGCTCAGTGTATTAGCTTGCGGGATTCAGGCTCTACATACTCACCCGCAGTCTCCGCTACATCGTAGTCATCTGCATCATAATCCTCCTCATCATAGTCCTCGTCATCTATATCCTCGACTGGATCTTCATACGCTTCTGGTTCATACATATCTATCGCTGGGTACAGCTATATAGTAGCTTTAAACTGTAGTCTATAGCATGGCCTCCGCAATCTTGAATGTGGGCATGTTTGCCTTAGCGAACTGGGGACTCAGCTTCCCCGACAAGAAGGCGGCAGAGTTCGAGCGTGAGCGTCATAACCAGGCGATGGAGAAGCTGTCTAAGGAGAGGTTTGAGTACAGCAAAGCGCTCGAGCATATGCACCAGAGGGAGGCACGCCGACGACAACTCCGAGCTCAGGCCAACCAGAGCCTCAAAGAGGCAGATGAGAGTCTCTATGAGTACTACGAGGCTGCAAAGATATCTCAGCCAATGCTCGACTATGAAGCATCGACAGGTCAGAAGACAGCAGAGCTTATAGTAGTTGTGGCAGCTGCAGCTGTGACGTCACGAGTCGTGCTCTATGCATGCTCAAGCTGAATACCTGATGTGTTCGACACGCATACCTTAGCATAGCCAAAGTAAAGTACCGTCACACCTAATGAGCGAGTCCCAGCTATGAGGTTTCCGATGTTGAAGCTGAGCCAGTTGCCCTGATTAGGTGGGATGTTCTTGCCCCCGATGTGGTGACGGCCCTCGAGTGCTGACTCGAGGTCATCGCTTCCACAGGTTAGTCGCAGAAGTGCATAGGACTTAGTTTTCTGTCTGTAGAGTTGGCAGTCAGCCAGCTCGCGTACCTCACCAAGAACATTGGTCCCAGCAACCACAAGCTTGAAGTCGTCTAGCTTATCCACCTCCTGGATGACTCCTCCCTTCTGAACCAGGCCCGCAACAGCGACACAGTCTGATGCACCACGATGCAATGTCAGCCATACCCGTTGGTTAGGTGTGGCTTGGATCTGGTGGTGTTCTCGCTCCACATGCACGATCCGCTGTTTGGAACCCATTTGCTTCAGTTCCTGGTCATTCTCGTCATGCCAGATATGAAGTCTTGGAGCATTCACCGACGCATCTGCGAGCTGCTCAGTGTACACCCGGAGGGACAGCCTATCCTGCATGGCAGCCGGATTCACGTGTGTGTTCTCGAGGAGGGTGAAGAGTGGAACTGTCACAGGCGTCTTGACACCACCTGCCTCTAGTTCGAATTTCGTGAACCCCTCATTGCACCCCACAGCGTAGTACACCTTTCCCTTTGCATAGAAGGATGGTTCACGAGCCAGCGGACCTATGACTCGCTACTCATCGTTCACATAGGTGGTGTCCAAGGTGCTGTTGCTATGCACGATCTCCCACCTGTTCAGAACCTGCGGGAGCTCTACCGTCTGTGCTATTGTGCTCTGAAGCTTGAACTCCAGTGTCATGCTCTTGATCTCCTGGATCTGTGCCGAGATTGCAAAGTCAATGTACTTCCCAGCAGCGGACAACGGGTTCTCATCATGTATACTGGATCGAATGACTGTCAGGCAGTCCTTCCGAGGATCAGTGCGGTGTAATATCACAGGTTCAATGGCCCCATCCGGATGTTGCACATACTGCAGCATGTTTAAGGCCTGGGTATATAGAGGGGTTAAACGGCTGTCATGTTTGGTAATATTCTCCAGCAGATTATCTATAGGCAGCAGGACAAGTCGGCACAACAGTCGGCACGACAGCCACGGCATACACTGTCCCACTGTGACAGGGTCCGAGGCCTGCTTCGTGACATCAACATTATCCACGAGCGAGTCAAGGTTACACCACCGACGGATGCAGAGATAATGGCCGCCATAGAGGAAGGAGCGCCAGCTCGTAGTACAAAAGAACTCCTGACTCGGATACTCTACCAGAAGTTTGACAGCACCAAGGGCAGGGCACTAAACCTACCTGTGGGCCAAACCAACAGTCCTGTTATTCTAGCTCTCCAAAAGGCAAGGGTCGACCCCAAAGATGTACTAACAGTCGGGAAGTGGGCTGCCGTATTTAGCCTCCATAGCCAGGAAGAGCGAGAGATGCTGGATAGCCTCCAGTCTGGAGCAAATAACTACTTCAGGGAGGTCAGTGCCACTGTAGTGGAGAGCCATGACACTGGTCATGCAAAAGGTACTCAGGAGGGGGTCACTGTTGGCCGCAAGGAGGCTGTTGAGCATATCTTCAATGAAAGATGGCGTAGGAGATTGGACAGGAATCTGTCAGCATTTCTGAAATTCCCAGATGACGACCAGGACTACCTCATCAAAACCGCTTGCAAGTCCGATGCTCATTGCGCATGGAAAAAGTGGGTCTTACGTGAGAAGTTCCAGAAGAAGAGAGTCCTACCATCTGACCCTCAGTGGATAGAGTTTCAGCAACAGGCTTCTGACGAAACTGATGAAGTTCCTCAAGCTTCTGACGAAGTTCCTCAAGCTTCTGACGAAGTTCCTCAAGCTTCTGACGAAGTTCCTCCAGGCTTCTGACGAAGTTCCTCAAGCTTCTGACGAAGGTCCTCAAGCTTCTGACGAAGTTCCTCAAGCTTCTGACGAAGTTCCTCAAGCTTCTGACGAACTTCCTCCAGGCTTCTGATGAAGTTCCTCAAGCTTCTGACGAAGTAGCGGAGTCGGACGAAGTTCCTCAGCCTTCTGATGAACGAAAAAAGTTGCGGCCGACAGTCTGTCAGCGATGACGCATAGAGCAGGCTAGTTTCCTGGCTGGATTCAGCTTGTAGGTGAAGGTCTGCGCCTTCTCCAGAGAGGGCTTGAAGTGTAACAGCTCACCTTTCTCCTTGTTGCTGAAGATGAAGCAGTACAGATCAGCTGCCCTCTGTACACCTGCGATAAAGTCCCCTTTGGGCTCCTTGAGGATCTGAATTATAGCAACCAGGCATTGTGGCGGATGTCCGGAGAGATCTCGCGGGTGTACTTTTGAAAGAGGATGAAGACAGTTATCTTTGTGTGCTGGATGCGCCTGGTGATGTTGATGAGGCAGGTGACTGTCTTCTGGTCCATTGCAGGGTCATCGATAACTAGAACAAGTGGTTCTGTCAGTCGGGCTGCCAGCAGCTTCTCCATCAGTGCTTGCAGGTTCCTGCGTCTTGGTGATTGGACTATTGTACCATTGATCATTACTGTCAAACACCAGAAGGATGTATTGAGAGTGTAGATGTTCGGCCAGGAGAGCCCGCAGCAAGATGTTTTTCCCATGGCCTGATGGGGCAATGATCAGCACCACTTGGCCAGCATCGGCCAGCCTACTGTCGAATGGTACAGACATGTGCGCGGAGGATGGTTAGCACTTGGTCGGCGGTAGCCTCGTCTATATCTGGGAGACTAAACAGCAGTACTTCCTGCACCAGCTTTTGCACCTGCAGAGAGGGGAATCCTGCACCTCCGGTGGATACGAAGGATGCGATGGAGGCATCAAGCATGAAATCCCAGCAGCAGCTGAGAAGATAGCGTAGAGGGCCTGTGTCAGCACCCACAGTGTCTAGTACATCCAGTAGCTGTACGATACATGCACGGGAAGCCATGCCTATTATGTGAGCTTAAACGGCAAACCAAAGAACCCTGACTTCTTCACCTCTGGTAGCTGGAGGCTGGCGGTAGCACCTTTTTTGCCATCGACAGTGATATTGCTCAGGCCGATGGTGCCTATCCTGAGATTCTCTTCGTCTCGTTGGAAAGAGCTCCGTGGTTTCAGGAGATCCTTAACCAAGTCTTGTGCATAGGACTCGGCCATAACCTTGATGGCACCAGCCTCATATGCTGCAGGGGTCTCGTCATCCATCTCTCACTATTCAGAGTGGTTAAACGTAGGCGACGATGATCTCAGCCATTGCACTCGTTGCTAGCCCTCGAACCGCGGCCTCCATTAGTGTAACATGTTCACCCATGACCTTGGCAGCGGCAGTGTAGGTGGCACCACTGAGGGCGATCTTTGGGATGGGGTGAGTTATTCCGAGACAGTGGCCGGCCACCCGACTCACCACGGTAGCGAGGACAGCCACAGTGGCAGCAGGTAGAATCTCATTTCCCCCTGTCATGCTCACCACGGCCACATTCGATGCCACGTTTTGCTTTGGTCAGTAACTTCTGTGTCTTGGTTCGCAGCAGGTTCTCCACCTTCTGAAGACTCGACTGACTCTCGGGCAGTTGCTTCACGATCTGTACCGTTGGCGTCATTGTTTAAGCCCTGAGTATACAACGCAGTTAAATGCCTGTGTACCCTGTCGAGTGAGCTAATAAGATCTTCCCAGTCTGCATCTGCCAGGTCTCTGGGTTGGTACTCAGGAATATTCATCTCTCTATTGAGACATCTTAAACATGTCCGGGCTCACGCTATGCGAGAAGTACTATGAGGTCTTCCAGAGGGAGCTGAAGGCCTACAAGAAGACGCCAGATGAGCTCGCTCAGCTCTCCGGTGCTGAGCTGACAGAGGAGCTGACAGCTGTGAAGCTCTATCTAGGATTTGGTAAGGGGAAGATCTGCTTCCTTGAATACCTTATCATGGGCGGGAGTATCGTCGAGCAGCTCCTGCGAGCTAAAGGTTTCTACAAGGATCGGGAGTATCTGTCAGATGTGTTCCAGCAGTTGCAGTCCTCCATGGCCTCACCTGACACAGAGCTGAACAAGGCGCTGCGATACTACAAGCTGGAAAAAGGATGCGCTGTGGAACCCTCCAGCCCTTGGATGTGCATGTTGGCAGCGTGTATAGTGGCTGTATGGCAGGCCAAGCTGGCTCAGTGTCTCACCCTGGTCCCCAACTCTACTGACGAGAGTGAGGATAGTCTTATAGCTGATTTGCTAGCGGCGGAGTAAGCTGATCCCGAGCACCACGATAGCTAGGCCTGACACCACTCATAGAGCTGCCACGGGAAGCGGTGTCATGTCGACTGGCTGCAGTGGCGGGGTTGGCGCTGCCATGGGAAGCGTCGTGTCGACTGGCTGCAGTGTCAGGGTCGGAATGACTGTATGGCCCATACTACATGTAGGTGTGTTGATATCCATGTTGAAACCGAAGCGGACACCGGGGGAACTCCCCTCGACTATCATGTTGTTATAGCCCCTGACTTGGAGGTCCTCGATGTTCATGATCATGTTGCTCGGAATCAACCGTAGGTGTGGTGAAATAGCAAAGTCAAGTTTGCGACGGGCCTTCTGCAACCCCTGCTGGAACTTAGCAATAAGACTGCTGGGATCTGCCACGATGATCATATCCTCAACGAGACTGATGAACATGGCCTGGACCTCTGCTCCGCTGACACCATCTATGGAATGATGCAGCTTGGTCTGTGCTGTAAGGAGGCAGTAGCACAGTGCTTCCAGGGACTGGTTGATCTGAACGATCCATGCTGGTGTGAGGCCTGAGGTGGTGTGTGGGACAAAGTACTTCCACACATCTGGATAGTCCTGCCTGATTCCGGTGATGTGCATATTTTGCACTATCGCTTCAGGATCGGAGTCTGAATCGAACGAGAATGTCGCTGTCTTCCGACGGCCTACTCGTTGGGGTGTTCGATAGGGGAATCCTGAGTAGTCACGTTTCGGGTCACCGTACATAACCCCTAGACCGTTGTTGTCGCCGCCATGCCACCGATAGTCTGGGTGAGCTCTGAACTCTCTCTGTAGTCTGCTGGCCACTGAGAGGCTATGCCTGTTGAGCTGTGGGTCGAAGTCGTTTGTATCAGGGAGGCTTGCACCAAGGTCATGGAGGATTCGTCGCACCGTGAAGTACACGTGGTGTCTGAGACAGCTGGCAATGAGCACAGCTTCAGGAGTATCAGAATAGGAGTGAAGCAGGGTGAAACTTACTCCACAGCCTGCTGTGGCACACCACACGGCAAAGTTCAGCTGCTGATTCCAAGTATGAGCTTGCTTCGCATCCTTGATGGTGAGGCGGCGGTTGGTCATGGGTTGTCGGAGAAGCTGGTTCGGGCCCATCCATCCACTGTGATAGAGAACGGTGTTAGCTCTGGTATATCATCCAGTAGGCCTCTCAAGCCAGTCAAGGGTGTACCAAGGAGGGGCGGTTGGGTCTGGATGATTGTCGTGAGGTTCAGTGGGAAGGCCATCTATACTGGTGTTCTTAAAGCTACCGTACAGGCAGAACAATATTTATAGTCGTGTCGACTTAGCGACTTAGCATGCTTCTCAACCACCTTGTGATCTGCCGCTGCCCAGCCCCCAAGCCCGTGGCCAAGACAGTGGCGGCTAGTGTCACACCACCCAGCGGGATGGCGATGAGGGAACCCACCCCTGTAGTGAGTGTGGCCACAGCTGCCACACCAGCACTGGCTCCAATCACACCCACAGCAGTGGTTGTACACGCAAGGACGTTGTATGCTGTCTTATATCGACTGCGCATTCTGCCGTACTTTTCTGCCTCACGGACGAGATTCTGCCTGAGGGTATCTATCTGCTGGAGTCGCCAGCCGTGGATGGTACCGCCCTCGTCAGCAGTCATTGAGGGGTATAGTTCTGGTTGCTTCTGCCACTCTGATTTTACCATAGTATACCTAGAGATTAAACCTGCATCACCTGCATCACCTGCTTAAGAGTCATAGAAGGGTTCATTGTGGAGAGCCTGGCTAACCATGCCAGCTTTTTGGTCTTGAGACAGCTGTCTCTTAGAACGTGGTCATCCAGCACTATGTCGGGTGCCAGTAGCCTTCTGAGACGTGACATCTGGAACTTCACCTTCTTCTTTTCGTTTGCTGATCATACCGCCAGTCCTGTAAGTGACTATCGACATGATCATATGCGCTAACTGCGTGGATCCATGGTTTATTAGAGTGCGCCATGCGGCCTGGAACCTCCGTCTTCAGCACTCGAGGTTTCTGTCAGGGTTACCTCACCTTTACCTCCTTTAGTCGCATCTTATGACACTGGGAGATACTCTATCACGTCCCGGCCGACTTCTATCAGTGAGCTGCTGTGTGCACTGCCCGAAGGCGTGTATGTATGTTGTGCCCCGCTGGGGCACCTCGAAGAGGACCCATTCTACACGGTACTGTACCACCCGTCTCCCCTCTAGAGAGGGTGAGATTATGTTCTCACCACCGGAGAGCAGCAGTCGGACAATCAGCATGGTTATATGTCTCGTTTAAACCCCTCCTATAGCATGCTATGGAACCCATATTTGCTCACTCGACTGGTCTTGCTGACCTCGCAGATGTGTACGCAGTTGATGCTGCCAAGGTAGAAGAGAGTGATGGCAAGTCATTCACCCTACTGTACGAAGCAAGCTCAAAGGCATTCTCCCTCCACCCCATTGGTGGTGATGGGGTGGAGATACTCACAGACCTCAAGGATGTGTCGAAAGGGCGTCTGGGCCACAACATAGATGGCCACAAGATCGTATTTCGGTACGATTTCCCGAAGAAGAAGTACATCCTCGAGCCGTTGATTGAGGTCTCGGATACAGAGGTGGCAGACATCAACACCCTAAATGAGGGTCTGCTATTGACCCTTGTAAACCTGCAGTTCATGTTTGAGAAGAATGAAGTGTGGTACCGCGCTGGACCTGGGGGTAACTGGCAAACCTGGTTGCCACTATATAGACCTCCCGCAGTCATTGACATAGAGGTTACTCCCCTCTCCACTGTTGTGAAAAGGGATGGGAAAGTTCGAAAGCTTTACAATCGGGGATCATCCTTCCTCACCTACATAGGTGAAGGTGTCTCCCTGACGAGGGTGGGTCACCGGATCGGGGTTACAGCTGGAAAGCTCCTGCTGCGTCGTCCATTCGATGTCCCAGAAAAAGCTGTTAACCTCCAGGATGGCATCCTATGTGTAGATGGTGTGTCACATGTCACCAAAGCCAAGGGTGCTGTTAAACTGCTTCCGTGAGTGGGACTCACTAGCCCACAAACGACTCATTTAGTCCTAGAGCTACGATTCTTAGCCGGCGGCAAAGTGAAGTAGCTAGCCCCTGCCCCTGAGGGGATGAAGATCACTATCGAACCGGATGGAGCAGGGCTCAATCTGGCACAGATATTTCTCGAGGCGTTCACTCTGTTCAGTTTAACTCTTCATGTATAGTCAAGATGCCTTCTTGTATATAAGGCTCAGCGTAGATGGCAAAAATTTATCTACCGGAATGTGCCACGATAAATAATTGGGGCAAAAATTATCTACTGGAACGCGCCGCGATAAATAATTGGGGCAAAAGTTATCTACCAGAATGTGCCGCGACGTAGATAACGTGGCGTGATGTAGATAGCTGTGGGGGCGCCGATCGGCTGCCCCAGGGCTTGAGATAGCTGTGGGGGCCACGGATCGCGGATCGGCGCCCAGTAGGGGCCTGCCTTGCATAGAGAGGGCCGCGACGTAGATAACATTTTTGTTCCAAAACATTTCTACCGGGACGGGTCGCGACATAGATAACCTTTTTGTTCGAAAACATTTCTACCAGCACGGGCCGCGACATAGATAACGTTTGCCCCATTTATTTATCTACGCCGAGCCTTATGTACTTGAGGTGGTATCATTTTGGAGGTGGTATCATTTTGACTCCGGATATACTACTCTAGGCCTTAGTCAGGCTTGGCTAGGCTTTACTTAGGTAGGAAGTCAGCCATAGCTGAGCTTGGATAGACCTTACATAGGCCTTGAATAGGCATTACCGTGGCCTAACATAGACCTTACGTCCGTCTTAACCAGGCTTTGCTTGCCCTTAGCTAGGCCTTAGTCAGACTTGACTAGGCCTTACCAAGTATTATCTATGCCTTAGCTGACCTTGGATAGGCATTACAAAAGTCTTAACTTGGTTTTCCTTGGCATTAGCTAGGATTACATAGGCCTTAGCTAGGTCTTGTATAAGGCCTTACCTAGGCCGCAGCCAAGCCTTGATAGGCATTAGATAAGCAGTACCTAGGCGTTACCTATGCCTTAGCCAGCCTTTGCTTGCCCTTGGCTAGGCATTAATCAGGCTTAGCTTTACTTAGGCCATAAATAAGCCACAGCTAAGCTTGGATAGGTCTTGCATAGGCCTTAGATAGACCGTACCTCGGCCGTGCCT
The DNA here is from genome assembly GCA_034401795.1 of Chaetoderma sp. LZ-2023a. Taxonomy (NCBI): domain Eukaryota; kingdom Metazoa; phylum Mollusca; class Caudofoveata; order Chaetodermatida; family Chaetodermatidae; genus Chaetoderma; species Chaetoderma sp. LZ-2023a. The sequence continues at coordinate 44,233,912 of CM067362.1, read as the reverse complement.
GCTCTTAATTAGGCCTTAGTCAGGCTGGGCTAGGCCTTAGCTGGGCATTACCGAAGCCTTAGCTGAGCTTGGCTAGAACTTATATAGACCTTATCTAAGGTTTACTAGATCCTAGATAGAATTACCTAGGCCTTATATAGGTCCTGTTTAGGCATTACCTAGGCCTTACTTACTCTTCAGTCATTATTTGCTAAGCCTTACCGATGCCGTGCCTAAGCCGTAGCCAGGCTTGACTAGTCCTTACAAAGGCCTTAGTTCGGCTTGACTCGGCCGTAGCCAGCCTTTAATAAGCATTACCTAGGACCTATTTAGTCCTTAGCCAGGATTTACTAGGACCTACCGATGCCTTACCTAAGCCTTAGTCAGACTTGACTAGACCTTAGCCTGGCTTTGCTAAGCCGTAGCTATGCCTCAACCAGGCTTTATTAGGCCTTACCTAGGCCTTAATTAGTCCTTAGCCAGGCTTTCATAGGCATTACCGATGCCTTACCTAAGCCTTAGCCAGACCTGACTGATAGACATTAGCTGCGCATTACCTAGGCGTTACCTATACCTTATCTAGGCCTTAGTCAGGCTTTGCTAGGCTTTACTTAGGCAGAAACCAAGCCATAGCTGAGCTTGGATAGGCCTTAGCTAGTCCTTACAGAGGCCTACATAGACATTACCAAGGCATTAACCAGGCTTCGCTTGCCCTTAGCTTGGCCTTACCTAGGTCTTATCTAAGCCTTAGCTAAGCTTGGATAGGCAACATATAAGCCTTAGCTGGGTTTTCCTACGCCTTAGCTAGGATAACATAGGCCTTGTATACGTCCTTACCCAGGCCAGAGCCAGGCTTTGATAGACATTAGATAAGCAGTACCTAGGCGTTACCTATGCCTTAGCAGGCCTTAGCCAGGCTTTGCTTGGCCTTGGCTAGGCCTTAGTCAGGCTTGGCTATGCTTTATTTCGGCCATAACTAAGCCATAGCTGCGCTTGGATAGGCCTTGGATAGGCCTTAGATAGACCTTACCTAGACCATAAACAGGCCTTGCATGCTCTTAATTAGGTCTTAGCCAGGCTTAACCATGCCGTAGCCAGAATTGATTAGGCCTTACCTAGACGTTATCCAGACTTTGCTAGGCCTTATCTATGCGTCAACCAGGCTTCGCTTGACCTTCGCCAGGCCTTAGTCAGGTTTGACTAGGTCTTACCTAGGCCTTACCTAAGCCGGAGCCAGACTTGACTAGGCCTTACCTAGGCCCTGTATAGGCATTATCTACGCCTTTCTTAACCATGACTTGCTAGGCCTTACCGATGGCTTACCTAAACCTTAGTCAGGCTTGGCTTAGCCTTACATAGGCCTTAGTCAGGCTTGACTTGTTATTAGTCAGCCGTATTTGGCCTTAACAAGGCCTTACCTAGGCCTTAGTCAGGATTTGTTTGACCTTAGCCAGGCCTTAGTCAGGTTTGACTAGGCCTTAGCGAGGCCATACCTAAGCCATACCAGGCTGATTAGGCCATACCTAAGACCTAGCCAGGCTTGACTACGCCTTATCTAGGCCTTACATGGACCGTAGGCAGGCTTAACTAGGCCTTGACAATTCATGATTAGGCCTTACCTAGAGCTTCGCTAGATCTTATCCAGGATTTGCTATGCCGTAGATAGGCCTTAGCCATGCTTTTCTTGGGCTTAGCTACGCCTTAGTCAGGTTTAACTAGGCCTTACCTAGGTCTTACTTAGGCCTTAGTCAAACTTTGTTTGACCTTAGCTAGGCCTTAGCTAGGCTTGACTAGTTTTAGGTAAGGCATCGGTAAGGCCTAGAAAACCCTGGCTAAAGACTAACTGATGCATAGGGAGGGCCTATTCAAGGCTGGCTAAGGCCTAGCGACGGCCTAGCAACGTCATGTGAAGCCTAGGTAAGGCCTAATCAAGTATGGCTAAGGGCTCGTTAAGGCCTAGTCAAGCCTATGTAAGGCCTAGTCAGGCCTAGCTAAGGCATCTAGCAAATCCTGGCTAAAGACTACATACGGCATAGGTAAGGCCTATGCAAGGGCTGGATAAGGCCTAGGTAATCCTATCTAATGCCTACGAAAACCTACCTCAGGTCAATGTATGGCCTAGTCAAGCTCAGCTACGGCTTAAATAATACCTGGCTAAGACCTAGCCAACCTTGGCTAAGGCCTAGATAGGGTCAAGCAAAGCCTGACTAAGGCATGAGTAAGGTATAGGGAACGCCTAGGTAATGCTTAACTAATGCCTATCAAAGCCTGGCTACGGCCTAGGTAATGCCTCAGCATGCCGGGCCAAGGCCTACGTAAAGTCTAATCAAGTCGGGCTAATGCCTATGTAAAGTCTAGCAAAGCCTGTCATCACTAACTTAGATTTAGCCATGGATGCAATAATTATCTAGCCATAGGTGTGGGAATTAGTCAGCTATAGCTTTTGTAAGTACCCATACATAGCCGGAATAACTACTTGCAACACCTAGAAGTGGTGTCTACCACAACTATAGCTGGCTACTTACTACTGCTATGACTGGATACTTAGCAAGCAACAGTTGGTTAATTGACACATATATGGCCACCTCTTTAACACTGGCTGTATACAACACACCGATGGCTGGCTAATTATTGCATCCATTGCTAACTCCGTGCCAAAGCTATTTGTGAGTAACTACACCTAACATGGATGTATACATACCAAAGCTTGACTGGCTAATTACTACACCTGTGTCTGATTAGTTATCGCTGATACAGCAGGCCAATTACCACAGTTACACCTGTATTCTTAACCATACCATGGCTGATTATCTTTCTCAGCTATGGCTGCCTATTTACTACAGGTTTAGCTAGCTACTTACCACAACTATGGCTGACTCCCTACGACGGCCATAGACTTATAATACACTTATGACTAGATAATTACCACCGCCAATGCTAGATACTTGCCACTGCTATGTTGGCTATTTACCACTGATATGAATGGCTGTATTCAATAGCTATCGCTGGCTACTTATCACAACTATAAGAGCTACATACCATTGCTAGAGTGTGATACTTGCAACAACTAGAGCTGGTTTGCACCTCAAATATAGCTGGCTACGTAACACTGCTATGACTGGCTACACTCAACTTTATGGCTGCTTAATTACAACATCAATGGTTGCCTCTTCAACACTGGTTGTCTGCAACGGATATTGCTGTTGGCCCCCTGCAACTGTTACAGATGGCTACTTATCACTGCTACGACTAGCTAATTACAAAGCTATGGCGGGTTAATCACGACTGACTCATTAAGACTACTATGGCTCGCTAATTACCTGAGCTATAGCTGCCTACTTTTCACAGCTAAAAGTATGTTAGCTACTTACCACAGCTAGCCATAGCTATGGCGGCTGCTTTATTGTTCTATGGCTGGTTACATACAGCTATACTGGGCTAGTGTCCACAGCTATGACTGACTACTCATCAGAGCCATGGCTGACTACCTACAGTTATAACTGGCTACGTCTCAATGCTATGGTTGCTTAACAGTAATGTGGTTGATTACATTCCGCAACTATGGCTAGCTCCTTACTCTATGGTTGGCCCCTCCACGCAGTGGTTGGCTCACTACTAGAACAATAGCTCACTACTTAACATAACCATGGATATCTAAATATCAACACTATGGTGGCTATTTACCACAGCTATGACTCGTTAATTACCGTAGTTATAGCTGGCTACTTACCTTCGGTAGTCGGCTACTTACCAGCGGTAGTCAAGCCTACTTGTCATTGATACGATGGCTATTTACCACTGATATGGCTGGCTGCATACGGCATCTATAGTTGACACTTACCACAGCTATAACTGACTATCTACCAAAAGCTATGCCTGTGTAATTAGCACAGCTGGTGGCTGATTAGCACTGCTATGGTTGTTTACCTCCCACAGCTAGGACTCGCTACTTATTACAGGTATCGCTAGCTATTTAAGATAGCTATGATGGGCCACTGATCACAGCCATGGTTCGCTATTAATTACGGTAATAACTGGATACTTACAACAACAATGGCTGGATGCTTAACACTGCTATGGTTGGTGATATATTAGAGTCATAGCTAGATAGTTAACACAGCTATAGCTATCTACTTACCACTGCTATGGTTGGGCCAAGCCAATACCAAGCCCATGGTTGACTAACTACCACATCTATGGCTGGCAAATTACTGCATCTATGGCGAACTCCTTAACGAAGCTATATCTGACTATATCCCACTACGATGGATGTTACCTATAACGGCTATGGTTCGCTACTTACCACATATATGGCTGGCTATTAGTTACCCTCGATGTCAACCCCATCTGGCTGCTTAACACTACTATGCCTGACAACATTTCACCGCTATGGATTGCTACTTACCACACGTATAGCTGGCTTTTTTACTACAGTTATGGCTGGCTGCTTGCCCCCGCTAGTGCTGGCTACTTACACTTGCTACAGCTGGTTACTGGCCACTGCTATGACTGGCCACTTACAAAGCTAGGACTGGCTAATTACCACATCTGTGGCTGGCTCCTTACAGCGGCTAGGACTTGCGCCTCACCAGGGCTATGTGTTAGACATTAATATTGCTAGGACTGCCTTCTCACCACAGCTATAGCTAGCTAATTACCAACGCTGTGGCTGGCTCACTCCCATAGCTATAGCTGACTACTTACAACAAGCATGGCTGTCTAAATATCACCGCTATGAATGACTATTTACCACAGCTTTGGCTGGTTAATTACTACCATTATGACTACATATTTACCACCGCTAGTCTTGGATACTTGCTACTCCTATGCTGGTTGCTTACCACAGCTATGGGTGACGACATACCACTGCTGTGGATGACCAACTACCACTGCTATTGCGGGCAGCTTAGCACAGATATGGCTGTCTCATTGCTACAGCTATAGCTTGTTACTTACCGCTACCATCGGCTACACGTCAATGATATGGACTTCGAGTTCTGGCCGGCGTGTTTGTACAAGAACGCCCACCAAAGCCCGGTCTTCTTGTCACTCTATATATTGGCAATTAATAACCGCTTTTGTTAGCCAATCAAAAGCACGTCTATAATCGACCATTACTACTTCCTTGCCTCAGCATAACGTTCTCGTCTACCTGAGAGCATCGATTACTATTACAAGTGTCTTAAAATTAATCAATATTCCAAACCATAACACAAATTAAATCATAGCAATGATTTAATATTAACGAAGATTTGACTAGGCCTACGCATATCCACTAAGTCCGCATTCGCAACAAAATCAATATAACTGGAACAACGCGCATGCGTAATCGCGATCCTTAATAAATCGTCTTGAAGGGCGGCATTAATAGGGCGACACGATGGGCGACCGTCGCCCCCGACGTCGCTCACGACGACGCCTTTTGATAAAACGTAGAAATTTTAAAAATACAGTTACGCGACGCATGGCGTTTGAATTAACGTTGTCACACGTTAAACGTCGCCCACGACGCGCGACGCACGAGGACAATTGTGGAATTCCATACAATCACACCATTAATCACTTACTCAATCACACTATCAGTCACTTACTGGATCTCATCCTTAATCATACACTAAATCACAGCATTAATCGCTCAGGCAATCTCCGACTCATCTACATATACAGCCCACTCATTCAGCCACCTACCAGCCACCCGCCTACCCCCAGCTACTCGCACAGCTACTTGCATTGACACGCTCTACCACTCACCAACCGAGCAACTACCGTCTCTTACACTTACCCACGCAGTCAGCCACTTGGCAATTCAGCCAGCCACTCAGGCATTCACTAAGTTACTCACGCATCCATTCGCTCAGCTACTGGCGTACACACTCAGCCACGCACTTAGTCAGTCACTCGGTCTGTCTCTTTAACTCAGTTACTCAATCAGTCTTGTCAGTACCTCTACGACACATCCAGCAAGTCGAACCAGTCAGTCTGTCGATGGGTCTGGTAGTCGGATGGTTGATCAGTCGGTCAGATTGTTAGTTAGTCCGTCAAAAATGTGGCACTCACCCACTCAGCCAGCAACTCGCCTACTCACCAAGCAACTCGCCCCTTACTCAGCAATCCATTCAGTCAGTCACTCAATCATTCATTGAGTTGGTCAATCAGCTGATTAGTCGGTTAGTCAGTTTGTCAGTCAGTCGGATAGTCAGTTGGTCTGTCAGTAAATCGGTTTGTCGATCCATTAATCGGTCATTCAGTCGACCGGTCGATCGCTCAGTCAAACGGTCGCTCAGTCAGTTGGTCAGTTCGTCAGTCAGTTGGTCTGTTAGTCTGTCGGCTGGTTAGTCGGTCAGTTGATCAGTTAATCAGTCAGTTGATCGATTGGTTGGTCAATCGGTCAGTTGGTTGGTTAATCTCTTGGTCGGTCAGTTGATCTGTCGATCAGTCAGTCGGTTAATTTGTCGGTTGATCAGTCAGTCAATCGGTCAGTTAGTCTGTTAGTCTGTTCGATAGTCGGTCAATTGGCCGTTCGATCAGTTGGTTTGTCAGTCGGTATGTTTGTCAGTCAATTGGTCAAGCGTTCAGTGCATCAGCCAGTCTTTTGCCACGCACCCGCTAACCCTGCCTTCGTCCATTCAGCCATCCACTCACGCTTTAGTCAAGAGCCTACTCAGATATTCTATCAATAACTCTCTCAGTCCCTTGTCAATCATGTGATCAGGATGGCAGTCCATCTGTCACTCAGTCAATTGGTCAGTTATTCTGGGTATACACCACCCGATTCTAGTCTGCCCAGCAAGTAATTGTCCGACTAGTTGGTATTAATATGGTGGTGTATGACCCTACACCGACTGAAAATTGGTGTTAGTCGGCCGATGAACGCTGATTACGAAAATTAATCTCGAGTCGGCGAGATCAGGTATGATCTGGTGGTGTATAGCCTACCCAATCCGACTTAGCCGTCCTGTCTTGATATGTATGGTAGCCCCAGACTTGAGCTTGGTCAATTAAATCATTGGCGTTCGGGCACCTAATCAAGGATTTACATTTTATCACATGACAACAATCAGTATTTCAAGATGGCACGTATATCTGAGCTAAACCTTCTTTATTTGACTAACTTGACTTTTACGTGACGCAAACATGTTTTTCCTTGCCTCAAGTAGCTTTCGTGCATGCAACGTTTCAACACATTTTATTTCACTTTCTGTATTGTTCTGGTCTGACAGGCTACTGTTGTTGTTGTTGTTGTTGTTGTTGTTGTTGTTGTTGTTTGTTGTTGTTGTTGCTATTGTTGGTGGTTGTGGTGGTGGTGGTGGTTGGTTGGTTGGTTGGTTGGTTGGTCGGTCAGTTGGTTGTTGTTGAACTTAGATCTTACGCTGGAAATCAACTGGAAATTAATTGGAGGTGTACTCCATTAAGATAACCTAAACGAGGTTCACATATGTCTCGCTAGATGGCGCGTGGTTCATAGTTTGGTCGCTAGGGACAGGCTTTAATGCCAACGCTATGGTCCGTTGGTGTATGGCATTCAGTTGGCAGAACACCCTGCTGAGTGCGCTTCTGCCCGACAGTTTTGTCTGGTCTGGGATAATCGGTTAGTGTATACACAGAATTAGTTGTGGTCGATCAGTTAGTCAGTGGTTTAGTTAATTAATCGCTTGGCTGATTGGTCATACTGTCGTTGGGTCGAATGGTCGGTCAGGCAGTCCACCAGTCGCTTGCTCGCTCTGTCAGTCTCTTATTTGGGTATACACCACCCGATTCTAGTCTGTTCGACAAGTAATTGGTCATGGTATCCCGAAACCTGGGTCTGGCCAATTAAATCAAATGCGTTTATGGAGCTAATCAAGGATTTACACTTTCTCACATGATAACAATCAATATTTTAAAATGGCACGTGGATCTGAATTATACCTTTTTTATTTGACTACATTGACTATTTTACGTGACGCTGACATGTGTCCCCTCGCCTCAAGTATCTTTCGCGCATACTGTCATACAACTGGGGATGCAGCAGCAGCAGCAGCAGCAGTAGTAGTAGTAGTAGTAGTAGTAGTAGTAGTAGTAGTAGTAGTAGTAGTAGTAGTAGTAGTATTAGTAGTAGTAGTAGTAGTAGTAGTAGTAGTAGTAGTAGTAGTAATATTAATAGTAGTAGTAGTAGTAGTAGTAGTAGTAGTAGTAGTAGTAGTAGTAGTAGTAGTAGTAGTAGTAGTAGTAGTAGTAGTATTAATAGTAGTAGTAGTAGTAGCAGCAGCAGCGGCGGCGGCTGTAGCAGCGGCGGCGGCAGCGGCAGCGGCGGCGGCGGCGGTAGTAGTAGTAGTAGCAGCAGCAGCAGCAGCAGCAGTAGTAGTAGTAGTAGTAGTAGTAGTAGTAGTAGTAGTAGTAGTAGTAGTAGCAGTAGTAGTAGCAGAAAAAGTGGCATTGGGTGCAACAACGGCAGCAGCAGCAGCAGTCAAGCAGTCAGTTCCTTCCTTGACAACGCGATAACTGGCCCCCACAAATAACTAGCCCTGGGCCCCGAATAAGCGTAATCCGGCTCTGTGCTAAAGGATTAAATAGCATAGACATCTGAAAATGGCTGATTAAACAGTGTAAACTAACCAAAATACTAAGTCGAGATCTCCAGATAGTAAGTCGAGATCTCCAGATAGTAAGTCGCGATCTCGAGATAGTAAGTCGAGATCTCGAGATAGTAAGTCGAGATCTCGAGATAGTAAGTCGAGATACTAAGTCGAGATCTCGAGATACTAAGTCGAGATCTCGAGATACTAAGTCGAGATCTCGAGATACGTATGCGCAAATATATTTATTGTGGTGGTCCTAATACGCTTCCGTATGATAAAGCCGCTTACGGGTCATGCGAAGTAATACGGACCGAGTATCGAGTACCGTTCCTGTATTGAACGGCGTAGCTATGTGAGTGTGCGTATGTTAGTACGCTGGACCACATCATAGAAAAGTACTATACTAACTAGAACAAGCATTAACTTATCTGCTCTATACAATAGATTGAATTTACCATCCGCCACATTGATGCTCTCATCCGGCCTGACAGCTAATGGTAAACAGTAATAAAACTATGCTTAATAATCAGGCTGCAAAAGCTATATCTGCTGTATAAATGATGAAATGTCATCACATTTAATAAGTAAATACATACATGTTACTTTAAAAACATCTTGTATGTGTCTTAAGATTGATTAAATGACAAAAAACTGTTGCAACCATAAAACTGTTATAAACAGAACGCTGATGTACCAAGAAGGTTGTCATGCCAATAATACTGTTGAAGACACAAACTGCCACATATAGAAACAGTTGCGTCACATTAAACAGTTGCTATCTACCCGATATAGCTAACGTGTCAATAAAGCGGTTGCTAAATTAACCTATAAAGATATCCCATTCATAAAATTCTTGCAACCAGAAATCTGTTGCATCCATAACGTTGTTGGATTCAAAGCTGTTGCGAAAACAAAGCTGTTGAACTCAAAGATGTTGCAAATAGAACATTCACAGACACTGTCTTGCGTTGCATTCACAAATATTTTGATTAACTGTTGCTGTTGTTGTGAGTAACAAAAACTTTCAGTCAAGTTGTTTTCAAAATTATCATCATGATTCTTACTATGCCTTTGGAGAATTACCACAATAATCCTGCGAGGATCAGCTGGTCTAATTACATGACAGCTGTTGCTGATGTCATTGCCATCGCCGCCATCAACATTGACATTGTCATTAACATTGTTATTGTCATCGCCATTGCCGCTGTCATCATTAGTATATAATGAAATAATAATAATAATAATAATAATAATAATAATAATAATAATAATAATTATTATTATTATTATTATTATTATTAGTATAACGGTTGTATTCAAGCGCAGGTGGGTGTTTCTCCGCCCACATCCCAATCCATACAGGCCTAGTGTGACGCCCACTGAACTAAATATACACCGACTCACCGAAATAAAATGTACCGAAAAATGAAGTGGACCATAAAAGCTGTTGCTATCCAGAAAGTTGTTGTATTCATAACCCTATTGATAATTGCTGCAACGAGAATGCGATCGCGTCCATGGTTTTGTATTCAGAAGTATGTTGCAAATAATAAAGCTGTTATATTCATTAACCGTTTCACCGACTAATTCCCCATATCTCATTTTCAAGGCAGCCATACAAGTAAACTGTTGACAATTTGAAATTAAAGCAACGGCTTCCAGTCAAATCAAGAGAAAACTATTTTTGAAATTTTACCAATAGAATGACTGGCCAGTCATTCCAGTGGTAAAGTTTCAAAAATAGTCTTCTCTTTGCTCTTAAAATGGACATTTCTCAAGACCACTACAGAAGACGTTTTTGGCTGATATGAGTGCTAAAGAATTAAATAGCATCTAATACAGATTATCTACCAGACTTAATCATTAATTCTACAAATTATTTTTAATGAGGCAATTAATACAGCCACAAGAGCCATATATACATATATGTGTCAATTTGCCAGGGGTAATGAAACAGTCATTTCATTCTAACATCCCTAAAAACCTATTTTCAAGCGAGCGAAATATATGAAATATCATAGGGGAGACCGGGGTTAGTTGGAACATGAAGTTAGTTGAAACATTGATATTTCCCAGAATTCCGTGAGTTTAAGCAGACACGTGTTGCCATCTAGCGAGCGACTACTGCACTACCTTTCCGCCATATTGTGTTTATCTTTCATGTCTGATTGTGGATCGCAGGAGAACGGTTTGTTGGGTTTTTTCAATTTCGAGTAAATTTTACCTAAGTTTGAAAAGTTCTATTTTCTCAGGCATTCGAAGACAAAAGTTTTCAGGTTTAATTTTGTGTATTAACCTACCAATAGGCTAGGGATTGATAGAAAGCATAAGAGTTATCGCAAACATATGGCTTGCATAGCAACGATGAAATGCCACGTGACCTGTTGGGGTTAGTTGGATCATCAGACATTGGGTTACTTGAAACATGTTTCAACTAACCCCTTATGTTTCAACTAGCCCATTCGGACTGCTTTAACTTTAAAATCAATCTTCTTTAGTGTAAAGAAAATAGTCATACATATTTATAACTACCACTTTAGAGAACAAATCAGTAGTCACTAAGACCTAATAGTCGCTTGGTACAAGTCGCTCTGTTAACACAACTTACTGGGCTTGTACTGGGCTAATGTTGGACAGGCAAGGCCCAGTATTTGGCACAGTATTGGCCCAGAGAGCCATGTTATCAGGAAAACATAGTAAGCTGTGTAAAATGGATTTGGGGATTACATTATTTTGCTGTTTAATATTCTAAAAGTGGCATTATGACCATCCATTGCAATGATATTAAAACTTGTATGATAATAAAACTATTTACTTTATTTTGAAGAGTCATGAGATTATACAAGCGCAAGACACAGAGAGGGTTGACACCACCTGATGTGATGCAAAGGGCAGTGAATGAGGTTCTGTCTGGCAGACAATGTCGCATCGTAGCAAGTGAATTTGATATACCGCATGTAACACTGAGAAGATTTTTCCTGAAGATGCGCAACATGACTGGACAAGATTGGCAGACTACAATGTGTGTCAGGTACTTTAGCAAGAGAGCTGTCTTCGACAACACAGAGGAGGGTATGCTTGTGGACTATCTGAAAAAGGCAGCTTTGTTGTACTACGGTCTCTGTACTACGGAAGTCAGAAAGTTGGCACATGAGTAGACGCGTAAGCTCCAAAAAGAAATGCCTCCAACATGGGCTGAAAATGGGATCGCTGGGAAGGAGTGGGTGTCTGGTTTTCTAAAACGCAATGCAACGATTTATTTGAGTACCCCTGAAGCAACATCATTAAGTCATGCAACAAGTTTTAACCGACACAATGTGAATACATTCTTCAATAACCTAGTCAGTTTATGATAGAGAGAAACTCACTCCAGCCAAAATATGGAATCTTGATGAAACGGGATGTACCACTTTGCAAAGGCCTGATAGGATTGTGGCAAAAACAGGAATCAAAGAGGACGGCGCCATCGTTTCTGCTGAATGCAGACAACTAGTAACTGTTTTCTGTGCTGTTAGTGCTATCGGGAATACAGTACCTCCCATGTTTATATTCCCACGGGTGCATTACAAAGAGCATTTTATCAATGGTTCCCCACCTGGATCTATTGGAGTTGCTTATCCTTCAGGTTGGATTAACTCTGTAAACTTCATAAACACTTTGTCGCACATGTTCGTTGTTCACCTGATGACAAAATCATGTTGCTGCTGGACAATCATGAGTCGCATATAAGCTTAGAAGTGATTAATGACGCAAGAGACAATGGTGTGGTGGTGCTTTCCTTCCCTCCTCACTGTTCGCATAAGCTCCAACCACTTGCCTGGTCCGTGTTCTTTGCTTTCAAGAAGTCCTATAATTCTTCATGTGACAGTTTGATGACTGAAAACAAAGGCCAAACAATGACAATTTATGAAATACCAAGTATGGTAGGCAAAGCATTTCCTAGAGCAATGACACCTACACACATACAGGCCGGTTTTAAAGTTTTTGGTATTTCTCCATTTGACCGTCACGTGTTTACAGACGAGGAATTCATGTCAGCTGATGTCACAGACAGATCTGAAGCAGCAAAGCCTGCACATGTAACTTCTCTGTGTGACAGTCTGGTGGGTTCTGAGGCAAGGGTTCTATCTACAGAGTCAGTTCCTTCTGTTATCTCCACTTTCCCTGAGACTGCTGATCCTTGTCCTTCAACATCTTCTGCTGAATCGATACTGACAACCAATGTTCTTGGGGACATATTACCACCTTTTTCACCAGAGGGCATTAAGCCGTTTCGTAAAGCAGAGCCACGAAAGATGAAAAGAGTAGGACGAAAATCAGGAAGTACTAGGTTATTATAACTGACACATCAGAGAAAATAGAGCTTGAGAATCGAACAGAAGAACAACAGTTCTGCAAAGTCACAAAAAACGGTTGCTGCACGTAACAGTAGGCCTACCCCTGCATCGAAACGAAAACTACTTGATGAGGAATGTAATGAGACAAGTGATAGCAGGAGTGACACTGCCCCTGTTCTCAGATCCGATGATGACGAGAGTTACGATGATGTTGATGAAATGAGCCATCTCGACAACCCTGATTCGTTTAAAGAGGGTGATTTCATACTTGTGAAATTTCAAGGGAAAAAGTCCCACCGGTTTTATGTGGGACAAAGTATTGACCTGTCGGACTATGATGAAATAGAGACAAAATTTCTCCGTAAAACAAGTAAAAAGAATTCCACATTCCTTGCATTTTCTTTTCCTAAGCAGGACGGACATTTCGCCACATGAGAAAACAGACGTTATTATTAAGCTTCCCGCACAAAGCAACACAGGACAAACCAAGCGGTGTGTACAAAAGCTAGTATTTCCAGTAGACCTGTCTGCCTACAAACCGGAATAAAGGAATACAGTTAGACCGGTGCCCTTAAACGTGACTTGCTTTTATACATGTAGCTATAAGACAGTTTAATAGTTTAACCATTCTTGAGGATGTTGAAAATAAAGTAATTAAAGTTACAGCTACCATTACTCCTAAGCCAGATGTATATTTTAATTCTTACGGTAATCATAATCTTGCCATGGAAGTTGATTGACAGGCAGGCAGGAAGGCACGCGGGCATACAGGCAGGCAGTCATGAGGTAGGTAGATAGATAGATAGATAGATAGATAGATAGATAGATAGATAGATAGATAGATATATTAATCAATCAATATGGAATGAGCCACATGCATGCATGGTAATGTTTCAACTAACCTCATACAGCGTTTCAAGTGACCCAGACTGAAGGTTATAGTTGGAACAGTTGCGGTTGGTGGACAACATATGACATACACCTTTAAAGATTAGTGAGCTTGAGAAAGTTATATGCTATTTATGTAGGATATAGATGATTTTATTAGGGTATAAAGTTCTTTTAATTGTGACTTATATAGAGCATGATTTGGAATATTTTCAAACTGTTCCAACCAACCCAGTTCTCCCCTATTTATTTTGAAATCATTTTGACCGAAACTCTTCCTCCCATTAGTGAAAACCACTTTCAATCAAATTGTGTTAAAAAATAATTAACCAGATTCTCGCAATGCGTTAGAAACTTATGTGCCTTTGTGCAGAATGAAATGAGTCATTGGTTCACTATCAGTCTATCACACAGCAGACAGGGAGTGTTAATTGTTTATTGGCAAATTAATGATAACATACAGATGTTTGTGTAGGTTCTTTTTTAGCAGTTGACTATTGTCATGTTCTATCTGTCCTTGTATCAAAACTATTAAGTATTGGTCGCTAAGAATTTGGTATTATTTAAAACACACGTTGTCACATGGATCTCCTAGATTTGATTTTTAAAATATCAAGTAGTTCTTATGCAGCAGGGATTTAAATTATGGTGATATGAGTTTTTCCTATTGGTTTCTATAGGTAAGAAATTGCTTTTTGGGAGCACCAACAGGTCGCCCAGTAAATGTAAAACTGGGTGTAATGCTTATTCCCGTCAATATAGTACATTTCTATGCCCAACACACGTTAGACAAGTGTTCTCGTCATGAGAAAGCGGTTCACCCTGCCAAGGGAGGTAAGTCATTGAGATTATATTACTACTTATTTAATTGGTGTGTAAAATTAGCTTTCTTTTGCGGCACTATGCTACCAATACAAGTCTTAGGAAAGTAACACCATACGTCCTCAATATTGTTATTTATTGGAATCTTGCTTTAACACTATCTAAAATTTTATTCTATTTAGTATTGTTATTTAATTTATGTAACCATCGCACGAATGCGCAATGCGCACACATAGTATTAAACGTTATTGTTAACAATTGAAATAAGACATTTTGTCTTAAATAACCAAGTTTGTTATTCTTTGAAAAGATTTCTATAAGCTGAAGTCTTAAAAAACAATATATATATATAACCAAGTTTACCTTTTAAGTTATAAACATATAGTACATATAACATTTATATGTCACATAACCGAATAAGTATCTTTATTGACACGAAATCCATGTAGCCATAGCTATAAAATACAAATAAACAGTAATGACGGTGACCAGTATAGGAGGTTTTTTCGTGATGTCATTACGTCATTATTTTTAGAAAGGGGGAAGCCTGGCCGTCAAGCGTTCACTGATGTGATAAAGTAAACACTGATCTTCCTGGCTGTAAATCTTATCTTACACCGCACTAATCCTCTAAATAATAATTGTTTGGCGGAATATATTCAATTTCCACTTTATTTGTGTACGGTATTGAGAGCAATGATTTATTTACTGCTTTCATACCATGTTGGAACCAGTATTCGTGCATCAAATGGCTTGCTCATTGTGTATGTGAATGGCGACATTTGTGCTGTTCATGCTCAAATAAGTGCATGATGGTATGAATGGTGATAAATTATACCTCTAGACGACTGAGAGAGGCGATAACTGTATACACGTTTGGTTGGGCGGTGGGTGTGTGGTGTTGGAGAGGGGTGGTGTGTGTGTGTGTGGGGGGGGGGGGGGGGGGGGGGGGGGGTGGTGTTGATAGCAAAATGGATGTTAGTCTAAGTTCATGTGAAAATATTCAGCAGTGTTGTTATTCTTTTAAGTAAGTTTAATTATCCATGGCTGGCAGGAGATATAATATGATAACCAGCTGGGTGTGTCGAATTTTGAGATGCAGGAGCTGATTTGGAAGTGTATATGGGCTGGATATGGGGTGAGTGGGATGGAAAGAAGTTTTCACCTGCATATCAAGTGGTAGGCCAGCTAAGGGCAACCCCACTGATTGTAAGAGGAAGTCACTGTTACTATATGCACAAAGTAAATAAGCGTAACTAACTTTGAATATATGTTGACCATGTTTAATTGTGTATTTAGTTAACCATTTCACCAACAAATCCCTGAAAAAGTATATTCTTTATGATATAAAACGTATTCTGTTGAATACTCTGAAATTAATTTGACTGGAAGCCATTGCTGCCTTAGGGCAGCAACAACTACCAGTCAAATTATATATAATTTCAAAATATTCAATAGTTTTCCTGGATGGTAGCATTAAAAATGAGACATGGGGAATTCAGCGGGATAAATGGTTAATGAATAGCTACATGCCCTTAAGGGTTAAAGCATATGGATGTCTATGATTCATTACATACATGTACCTGCAACAATGGAGACATTTTATCTGCTCCCAAAAATATTGCAATATTTATATTTCTACATAAGACTGGACTGATTGTAAAATGTATTGAATTTTCATAGTTATATTATTTTCCCTAGATTTATTTTGCTGTGCTTAGCAAAAACATAGTAATATAAACCCTAACCGTCACCATGAAAGATACTTCTCTACAGTTACCTACCTCAATTGCTAGGGGCATGTGATTGGGTTATTAGTTTATTGGGCTTCAAGACATGATACCAACTGCCATTGCATAAATTATGTGTATGTAGTTAAAATAACTGAGAACCAACCATGTAGAGCCTCACATCTACTTCAAATTCTGCATTAACAGTCTACATTTAATAACATTTAATAACAAAATCATTTAAATAATTACATCATTTAATATATGGGTGACTGATGAGATATGCTTGATAAAATAGATAGTATAGAAAGAACAATCAATGTTTATCTCAGCTCATGCAAACAGTGCAAGTTCTACAACATGTTTTAGCATTTGATAATCAGATATGTGCATCTGCAAGTGCCATGTCATGAATTGGTTCAGATAAATTAGGTAGAATTGCCGGTGTTGAATCAATCACGCCATATTAAAACATTGCTGAACATATGGCCCCACATCTTCCCAAGCATAGAAACCAATTTGTCTTTTAAATAGGAGTGGAGTAGACCTGTGGTGTATGAGTATCTAGCCATGTACTATTTACTCAGGATTTGCTGAAAATTATATATGTGGAAGCTAGTTCCTGATAGATAGGGGTGTAACTCTGCCCACACAGGGAAATTTATAGGTTCTAGATAGCAGATTCAATTTAACAATGACCAGGACTAGTGGTAATTGGAACTAATTCAGTTACCACATTGGATAAATTTTTAGGAATTGGAATTGCCAATTGAAATTACTTTGCTCCAAGAATGACTAATTCCCAATTTCTTTTCAATCATTTTATCAACAGCTTTGTCTCCTCGCCAACAGCTTTGTCTCCTCGCATTGTATAACATATGTAATATAACAAAGTGAGTAGGTTTCAACCCTTTAAAGGCCAAATTGTCCAAAACCAGCATTTGTATTGATCTTGAGATGCCTGGCTTCATAATCAAGCCAGCCGTTTCAGTTGTAAATTTTCAAAATTGCCTTCTTTTGATCTCCAAAGTGTAAATGTACGTTTTGTGTAAAAAAATGGAAATTTTCTTAATGAAATTTGACCATTAATGGGGAACTTGTCATGTTTGCCAACAATTGCTTGTGTAGTGGTATGTCTTGAAAGATGTCCTCTTGCAAGCCAAAGGAAGCCTACTTTTTGAAAAATGAAATGGTTGGCTTAGTTACTGGGGCAATAAAATAAAGTAAAGTAAAAAATTCTTCCCTTAACCTACAAATGGCCATTTACTATCCAAAAATTCAAATATTATTTACCAATCCTCACCATTACAGGAATAATGCTGAACAGATAGCCATAGAGCCAGGTCCTACAGCCCCCTGGCCCACAGCATATGGCCTCACCATGTTCGCTCTGTAAATTTCAGATATTTTCCCAGTTGAATATTAAAATGTACTGCCCTGATCAACTATCTGAGTATGACTGTATTCAGTATTATTTTATTTACTGACTATTATACATTCTCAAGGTTGCTGCCGGGAAAAGAAATTGTCTTAACCATCACCCTCCCTCTACCCCTCCACACAACATCTAAAACATTTAGGGGTCTAATGCTCCTTCCCTCACCCTCTGTTTCTGTCACTAACCCCACAAAACACACAATTTGTGAAAATAACACTCATAAGTCTGGAGGGTTTAATAATAAATTCACCAACGTGTCATGGTGGATTTAAGATTTTATTATGGGGTGTATCCAACCTAGCAGTCATGGTCTGGGTGGGGTTCTCAATGGCGGTGGGGGTAGGAAGGGGTGGCATGCCCCTTCCCCTATAATAATTGGAAAATGAAATGCTCTGAGAAGTAGTTTCCTGCATATTGATTAATTAATTCATAATCAAATTGAAATTAATCATTGTTTATTTACTTGGATGTGGGTGGGAATTAATGCAGCCCACCACCACCACCACCACCCTCACCAACCACGACCCTAAGGGTGGGGTGGGGATGCAAAGCCAACCTAAATATGGGGGTTTACCTCACGCAGACAGGCAGACACACACGTACACGCCTAACACCCCCCCCCCCCCCCGCCGCCTCTCTCTCTCTCGCCGCCTATACACACACGGATAATCATTATGACAGTAGGGCATATATATATATATATATATATATATATATATATATATATATATATATATATATCCATCTTGACCGCATTCCTAAACATCTATCGGGCAGCTGCTTGTATTGGTACTATAGCCTACCATTATCCACATGCACTGACAGTGTGGGGGCGTTTCTGACATATCATTGCGGTAGTATTTTGCCTTCTAATGTGCATAGAATCAATAATATATTTCTAAAAATGCATAGTAAAATAGTATTCCATGTTAGAATTGTCAATTCGGCCAACTTTACCGGTAGAGCTGACGTAAAATTGCAACTTTCATGGCTTTAAGTAGCATCAAACGCGGCAGTGTAATGTTGTTTACTAACAAAACAGTGATCAGCTGGCCGTACGCTTGACGGCCAGTCATCTGCGCACGCGTGAAAATGACGTCATAAGGGAATTCCGTAAAACCTCCTAAATAAATTTGCATATATATTATATAGGAGGTTTTTTCGTGACGTCATTACGTCATTATTTTTAGAACGGGGGAAGCCTGGCCGTCAAGCGGCCACTGACGTGATATAAAGTAATCACTGATCATGCTGGCCGTAAATCTTATCTTACACCTCATTAGTCCTCTAAATAATAATAGTTTTGGCGGAATGTATTCAATTTCCACTTTATTTGTGTACAATATTGAGAGCAATGATTTATTTACTGCTTTCATACCGTGTTGGAACCAGTATTCGTGCATCAAATGGCTTGCTCATTGTGTATGTGAATGGCGAGATTTGTGCTGTTCATGCTCAAATAAGTGCATGATGGTATGAATCGTGATAAATTATACCTCTAGACGACTGAAAGAGGCGATAACTGTATACATGTTTGGTTGGGTTGTGGGCGGTGGGTGCGTGTGCGTGGGGAGGATGATAGCAAAATGGATGTTAGTCTAAGTTCATGTGAAAATATTCAGCAGGGTTGTTATTCTTTTAAGTCAGTTTAATTATCCATGGCTGGCAGGAGATATAATATGATAACCAGCTGGGTGTGTCGGATTTTGAGATGCACGAGCTGATTTGGAGGTGCATATGGGCTTGGGTTGGGGCGAGTGGGATGGAAAGAAGTTTTCTCCTTCGTTTCAAGTGCTAGGCCAGCTAAGGGCAACCCCACAGCCTTGAAAATCCTCGGGAAAAATATTTCATTTTCAAGGCCTTGAAGGTTCCTTGAATTTAGGCAGAATTGAGCATTTCCTTGAAAAGCCCTTAAATTTCTCATTTTCAAATTCTTGCGGTCATGGCATACCAAGTAAAACAGTCATGCTTTAAAACAAATTTCAAAAACAATAATTATTGATGCCTTGTAATCTTTTTCTAAAATGTTGTAATTAATATGTGATAATAAAGAATTATGTGGGAGGAACTGGGGCTAGAAGGTGGTGTAAAGAGGGTCAGAAATTAAAATTATCCCTGAAAAATATTTTTTTTAGACTTTAAAAATCCTTGAAAAGACCTTGAATTCAATTTTCAAAATATCTGTGGGCATCCTTCCTGTAAATGACACTGAAATTAGACATCCTTTTCTTTATCTTTGCTGATTCACTTTTGGGTCCTTCAACCATTCTATTAACCATTACAATTTTGGTACCATTTACTCATGTTTATCGATGATTTATGATTAGTTGTGGTAGATAAATATCATTTATGCTACTTGTTCTGTCTCTCTAATCTCCTGCTTGATGATATATGCAGCATCGTTAATCAGGCTTTTATCAGGAACATCACGTTACGCCATCTTCTAAGAAAAACAGGCATTCACTCTTGAAATCGAAACGTATTGAATAAACTTAAGAGTTGATCTCGAAATGTGTGCCATTGAATGCTGATATTAACAGACTCGACTTTATTAATTTAACAATATTCACACCGTGCGGCACTTAGATATCATGACCCTGACCTTCTGGGCTTGGACTTGAAATCATAGAGACAAAAGGAGGCATTTATTTTAACATAACATGAACTAAATGGCCCCAAGGCCAAGTTTTTTTTGCAAATTAGTGCTATTTTAGGCCAAAACCCCATGACCTTGACCTTTGTCTTGCGAAGGTGACCTTAGATGATAATGAAAACCTCTCTAATTGATAAGGCATGTGCTAAACTATCATAATGCATAGCAAATTCATCAGAATCGGCCTATTATTAGTTAAGATATGACCGTGTTGTATTTTGCCTATATCGGCGGCGGCCAGCTTGATTTTAGGCAAAAAATATGTTTCCCCAAGGTTGCACGGTGTTGCATTTTTTTCTCAGTGTTAGGAGTCCATGTGGTGGGCATAGTGCAAAAAACCCGTTTATTATATTAAATGTATGGGTCCTCGGTAATTTTTACTGTACTATGATGCGAAAATTGGACTAGTTTCTTTAATTTCTATAGCAGCTATCTGCATTTTTATGGACCGTGAAAAATGTAATAGTGAAAACACATGTTTTTCTCACGTCAAACAAAAAGATAGGTAAAATAATTACTTATTTCTGCTGCATTTTGATAAAATCTTCAAATGTTGTGTAAAATTGATATGTAATATATGTATGGTCAAGGTACCTGTTTCTAACAGGGTTCTATTTCTAACAATTGCTCATTTTTGCGTTCTCCCGCACTAGTTGTTTTCGTGACATCGTCAAAACATGTTTATTTCAATGGATACCATTGAAATAAACATGTTTTGACGATGTCACGAAAACAACGAGTGCGGGAGAACGCAAAAATGAGCAATTGTTAGAAATAGAACCCTGTTAGAAATAGGTACCTTGACCATACATATATTACATACACGAAAAGTACATACATACATCCATCCATACACGCACGCACGTACGTACGTACGTACGTACGTACGTACGTACGTACGCACGTACGTACGTACGTACGTATATATACACATACACGACGCACGCATGCAGTACTTACGCAGGCAGGCGCGTACATGCATACACATACTAGTATTGGCGCATATGAGTAAATTTAGTAGGTCACTTAATTATATACAGTATCTGGACATTCTGCTCGATAACCGAACCAATCATTCCAGTGCTAAAATCAGCCCTCCTGGCCTGCAAATGGACATTCATGAGTAAATATTTTTAAATCTAGGAACAAATTTTGTCATTAAAGGGTTAAATGTGCACCCACACCAGATTGCCAGAAAACAAAACTGCCAGGACACCCACCCACCGCAGACCCAAATTGTGTCCCCAGACATAATTGAGTGAAACAAATCCCAGCACATGCCGACTCCATCACAGATCAATATAATTCCTTACGTTTGAGAAGTCGAATTAGAGACACAGGTCCTCAATTCACTCCACAACCGAGAAGAACCTCACTAATCCATAAAGAATTAAATAATCACATGCCAAGACCCGTCACACCCCAGCACATTAAGGCACAAAACCTAAGCCTATAAAGAGCACAATCCCCAACAATTTCCCTCTCAAGCATGCCGGTGTGGGAAGTTATAATACAATACTTCTCCTTAAGTTTTACCTTTTGGATTCAGAGCATGCTCTCTTTTAATTACACAATCGGTGACAAATTTCAGAGCAGGTTTACATACCTCGGTGTCGCCATTATTGCACGATATTATAAATACAAATTTTTCATGTTTCCTCGGTGAGTTGAAGTTAAAGAAGTCACTAAGGTAAAGAAAAAGTGATGCTCTTTCAGCTTGATAGAAGGGGCAATGTAGAATAAAGTGGTTCTCATCCTCAACAGCTTTACCAGTACAGAGTGATCATGTCCTTGCATCTAAAGGGGTTATGGGGGTGGGGGTGGGGGGTGGGGGGGGGGGGGTGGTAGTGTGTCTACCCAGCTCTCAATCACGAGACTATGCGCACTGGCTGGTCTTGGAAAAATGTATCCACATACAATAATCGCTGGCAGAAGTTTGTGTTATTAAAGTTTCGAGGCCAAAATTACTTTTAAAGGTCCTGTACATTCTAAGTTTAGAACCTTGCTGGGAAGCAGCAGTGGGTTGTGAAACGTCCATGTTTATATGCACCAGCCAATTCGATCTATATCTAGATTCCATAGCATCAAGTAGTAATTTGGCGGATTTCTTGTCAATTCCATTTTTGTTTATCCAAGTTTCCTGAAGGTTAAAGCTAGACCAAAGTTTTTGTATATGAGATACCCAATTTCCTGATCTATTGTAGAACATGAGTGCATGTGGGCATGATGGGAAATTGTTTCAGAGTCAATGTCACATAGTCTCATCCAAAATTTTGCTGCTTGAGAGAGTAGTGGGATTAGTAGTGCATATTGGCCAAGTTCACCTTTCACTACTGCGTTGGTTGTCTTCCTATTCAATCCCAAGAGGTATTTACAGAAGCCGATTGAGACTTTTTCAACTGGGACATCGTCTCCCAGTTTCATGAAGTTATGCTCATTAATTCCTTTTATATAAAAAGTAGCCCAAACGTCACTACAATAAGACAGGATTGGTAGAATTAATGAACGAAATAGTCTATAAGCCATTAAGATGTTATTCCTAACATTTATAACTCTAAGTTTAAATAAGGCTTTTCTGGCTTGTTCTGCTAGTCTTTCACAAGCAGCTTTGAAAAGTCCAGAAGGAGTAAATACAATGCCTAAATAGCAATATGTTTTCACAACCTCAATTAGTGTATCATTATATGTAAATTTATACATGTAGTTCTTTAAGAGATGACCGTTTCTATTAAAGACAATCATTTTGGTTTTTATCCAAATTGACAGTCAGGTATCATTTATTTCTATACATATTTAGTTTGTTCAATACAATTTGAAGGCCTGACTGAGATTCAGACAAAATAACCAAATCATCAGCAAACATCAGACAATTGATTGTTATGCTATTTATGGTGACAGGGGCACACGTATTATTGAAGATGTCTGGCAAATCACGCAAGAACACGTTAAAAAAGATTGGACTGAGCACGCAGTCTTGCTTGACACCAACTGAGGATTGAAAGCCATTGCTATAGACATTATTTACTTTCACTACATATTGAACAGTAGAATACATACTTTCAATGGAATTTAGGAAGTTACCATCAATGTCAGTAAGTAGCAACTTATACAACAGTTTCTTCGTGGAGACAGTGTCGAAGGCTGACTTGAAGTCAACAAAACAACAAAATAGTTTTTTCTTGGTGACTGAATTTACATATGTGTCTATAATGGATTTTAGAGTCAGTATGTGATCAGCAGTTCGAGCATTCTTTTTGTATCCAATTTGACACTGTGGAATAAGTTTATTGGTTTCTACGAATTTAGCTACTCGATTTTGGAGAATGCTACAAAATAGTTTGCATAAGTTGGAACCTACTGCTATACCCATAGAGTTTTCAGTGTTTGCCCTTCTTATGGATAGGGGTTAAAAGAATGCAGCAACATGTTTTAGGGAATTGTCCAGTACTCAGTAGAGAATTGAATAGTTTGTGTAGTGCAGGTAAATGTTGGCTGTGTCCTGATTTCAACATTTCATTCAGGGTCTGGTCATGTCCACTAGCTTTGCCATTCTTAAGACGAGAGATGGCATAGGATATTTCACAGGTGTTAATAGTGAAATTCAGTTCATTGAAACTTTTATTTTGGTTTGTTTCTAGAAATTTATCTATATTGCTTTCGAGATCTTTGTCGATTTGGTATGGGGCACTATTTACAAGTTTCCCCATTCGGAGCAGGAGATAGAATTTTCTTTCAATTTGCCATGTGAATTTTTTAGGTCGTCAAAATGTTTCCAGAAGGTCTGAGGATTCTTTGACTGTAAGGACTCCATTTGATCTCGTATCTTTTGCTTAAACATTATTTTCTTCTTAGCAATGCATTTTTCAAATTTATTTCCTCAAGCAGCGGAAGTTGTTAAGTAGTGAGTCATTTGATGGATCTTTGTGAATTTTACTAGCCACACCTCTGAATTCTCTAAGCATGGAACTGCACTCTTTATCAAACCACTTATTCTTCTTTTTATGAACAGGTTTCCTAGTTTTTCCCTTTGGGCCTTTTTTGGGCTGAAAGTGTTTCATTCCTGCCATTTTGGCTGTACTCAAAATGATATCAGTGACTGCATCCGTCAGGGGTTCAACCCTGTTAGTTAGATTACTGGATGAGATAAATGGGGCCAGTGACATAAGATGGTCTATCTTTGATTTGATCACATGGTTAGACATTGCATTTATAAATTTTATGTCATCACCAATTTGCCATAGAAACTTGGGACATGGAAGGTTTGACGTGTAATATATATACACCTGTAGATAATCTCATATTCAACATACGATGGATAGAGAAATGATCTGGGTTATTTACATGAACATATTCTATTAGTACTCAGAATATCGGTGGAGGCCAGTATGTAGTCAATCAGACTGAGTTTGACGTTATGACTAAAACAAGTGCAGTGGCCGGAGGTATGTCCCACGGTACGCCCATTAAGTATACGTTCGTTGTTCATGTTCGTTGACTGACAAAGGTCATCAACATCATGTGGGTCCATATTGTTTCTTGGTATTTTAATATCACATACATAATCAGATTGTAGATTCGCTATTGGTGATTGCTCGTCGACACAAAAATCAGGATCTACTGCTGTTCGAGCGTTAAAGTCACCACAGAGTATGTAGTTACCAAGTGTGGAGTAGGAGGCTATATCATTTTCTAAGATTTCAAAGACATTGTCCCTCCTGGCCGAAAATGATGTACCTCTTGGACTTGCATAAGCTACACCAAGGTATAGGTCTCTTTGAAGATTAAAGAAATTTTTGAGTAGTTTGATCCACATGATTTCACTGTTTGTTGGGGGTATGAATATGATACCCTTGTGAATCTCTTGTCTGATACATACGGCCATCCCTCCATAGTCACGTTGGGCAGTTGCGAATCTTGATCTAATGTTTGTTTGAATGTGGAAGCCTAGTATAGTGAACAGGTCAAAGTGATATAGTGAACATTATCAAATTTCATTATGTTCCTGAAGGCTTGGGTCATTGAGCTTGAGCTTTTCGGCCACAGTCACTTGGAAAGGCACAATCGATATTCCAAAATGCCAAACTAACATTATGTATGGCTGGCATAAGGCAGATTTAAAAAATGGTCGAAGATTTTCTACTAGCAAAATGAAAGGCAGTGCACACAGACATACATAAGTGTGTTACACGTTAATTCAGTAATTCAATTTACCATATGATCACTGCAAGCCACCAGACAACAATTTCAATGGGCAATAACACCGGACCCATCAAATATTCTGAAAACAGACTAAAAGCTGCCCTCCGTCAAATTGCCTCCAAAACATTCAGCGTATCCCAAGATAACCCCCATGAAATATGTAGTCCGCAGAAATTCAGCAGGCAAGACAGTCAAGCTTACAATTATAGTTAGTGTTGGCTAGTTCACCGATATGGACCCCTTTCCAGTGCACAGGTCAGCTAGATGTTTTGGGACCAATTCAGCCGTATGCCAAAATAACCGCAAAACATCTAACCTCTACTTGGCTAGGTGTTCCATTGGTGAGCCGAGATATAGAATCGGATTCACCACATTCTTGTAGTTCATGATTAATTTTGAGAGTCCTAGTCATGTTAAGTGGAAACCATCATCCACAAAGAGACTGTTGAATGGATCGAGCTCTGTGAGATTGTGGGAATGTCTAGACTGTATAGAAAGTGGTTGAATTCCTCAGCCTGTTCCATGTATTGGAATATGAGGACTAGATTATCAAGTTGCAGAGGGAGCACCTGAGAAACACACACCTCTGCACCATTAAAATGCTTTTTACATGCTGTTGCAAAGCCTTTACTAGAATTTTGCACACATCACTAGCTGTATTACTTAGGCAGTTGTAAGCCACTTGCAGGATCACACATTTCTGCCTCAAATCACTGGATGCAACATAATCTATTGCACCTTTGATGCTCTTGTTTTCCATACAAGTTACATGACATTTCTTAAAACCAAACATTTTGTCTGGTTGTATCTGACGAACATGTAAATTTCCGATGATGATGCCATCACATGTCGTGCCAGTAGATTTGTTGTGGGAGAGCTTATGTCCTAAACTTGGTGCACGTTTTGAAGATTTTGGTTTGGCACGAGATCAGATTGGGCTATTTGGTGATGTTGGTCTCGAGTGTCTGTCAATGTCTTTTTCTACTGCATTGGTTTGAGAATTACAAATCGGTTGGTGTGTTCGATGTGTACAGATCGACTGTAGGGCTCATGCTGGTCAGGCATGTACAGTCACTTGATTTCGAAAGCCGAGTCTGTAGATCTGCAATATGTGATGCCATCTCATGCAACCGAGTCTTCATGTCATTGAGTTGTGTGTGGGAGCTGTCAAGCTTGTTAACATGCTCAGTTCGACATTTCATCTGGGCATTGATGGCTTTGAGCTTATGTGTCTCATCTGTTAGTTTAGCTCTGTCGTTTGTCAGGGACTGGCATATTATTTCACGTTTGCTTAATTCAGATTTTAATTCCACACAGGATTGACAGACATTAGCTGCTGTGTGAATACTACTAAGATCTGCAGTTAGTGTCGCGACAGATGCTTCCAAAAATTCTACCTGTGTAGACTTACATTTTAGGCTGGCCAGGAGGTCATGGTTTTCTTTCTTGATGACAGACAAGTGTTTTTCAATGAGCTGCACTCTTAATCTATTGTTCTCTTGGTTTGTATTCACAAGTTTCTCGACTAGTTTATTCTCCATGTCCAGAATCGCAGCTTGGAAGTCGCTAACAGTCCTGAGCTGGTTGATGGTTTCGCTCAGGACTATTAATGTCTTGTCAACACTTGATTGTTCTGAAGGTGTCTTTATTGCCACATTGCTGCCATCAGCACATACGGTCTATGAGGTGACTGTTAATATCTCATCTATAGCTACACGATTTGGTTGTTCTGAAGATGTTTGTATGGCCACATCACTACTATCAGTACACACTGTCTGTGTAGCGACTGTTGATGCTATATCAGAATTGGTCTGAAGATGTTTGAATTACCATGCCACTACCAGTATGCACAATATGCGTGGCATCATCGCTTAAGCTTCCATCAGAACATATCTGGTCACCTGATGTTGGTGTTGACTGAGCACACAGAGATTGGATGGCTTGATCTTCGGCCGTATCCTTGGATGTTTGTGCAGACGTACAACAGGACAATACAGTTAGGAGGCTGGTGTATCCTTCACACAAGGTTTGTGTTGATGCTCAGCACCATCTAGCTGGTGACACAAGATTGTAGCTTTCTATCTTAGCTGTAAATTCAGTTGGTACCGAGGTGCAGTTCATACACTGGTATTCACTAGTGGTGTTACAAAGCACAGATAATTGATACTCAGGCAGGTCTGTACACCTATAGTGTAGCCATTCTTGGCATTTGTCACAAGCGATCATCTCCATGGTGTCGACAGAACTACACTGAGTACAAGAAGAGGCTGTGAGCAACGAGTCTGTATCGTCTTCCTTACCAGTTTTCACTTTAGAATTAAAATTAGGTTGTGATTACAGGTTCCCTGTGTACATTAAGGCACCATGATTTGCGAGGCTATCTGCATTTCTGTTACCTGTATCACCAAAGTGGCCCATTACATGTGACCTTTTAATCATTATTTTACTGTTTAGATCGCAAACACGGTTCCATAGACCCACATTCTTCCGTGTACTTAGGTTGTCCTTTTAATCCATTCGGAAGCATAGCTGGTAATGTCGTGGATCAGGTATTCACTATACGAGCGAATGCAAATGGGCGTAATTTCTGCATTCCGAGCTTGTTTCATGGCTATTATGGTAGCATAGAGTTCTGCGCCGTCGTTGGTTGGTAGGTGGCCATCTTCAGGGAGAGGCGCAGCCATGTTCCGTGGATCACTGCCACCCCAGAAAATACTGAAACCTGCATTTGCCTTGTCCCGGCCGTTGTCGATACAGGCACCATTAACATTTACTACAAGAACTGGGTCAGATTCACGGATGCTGCATGCTTGAACAGGGGCTGTGTACGGAGGAATTGTGAGATTGTTTTCTTTGCAGTGCTCCTCAAGTGTTAGGGCACTATCTTTACAATATATGACTATATCATCATGTTTATAGCCATTGGTGTTCATGAATGCCACTGCTTCCTCAAGGATACTAAATCCGAGATATTTGACGCCCGAGAACTTGTGTACACTTTCCTTGCATTAAAACCATTCAGTAAATATACCGCAACCATTAACTACGCAATACAACTTTGAGTTAGCAGAATTATACCCTTAGCCATCTCAATCATTAGGTTTCTAAGTCACTAGGTTCACGGTTCACAGAAACATTAAAATTAGATGTGTCTACATCATGTCTTAAGTGTTAAGATCGACTGATATAAGTTTTCTAGAATACTTTGTCACTTACTGTAGACTTATTTCCCTAGAGAATACTATTCAACTAGGCCGATTTAATGACTTTAATTCACACTTCAATTTCCGTAAACATATTACATTGCACAATTTCCGGGAAAAATGACATTACACAATTTGCATTTCGATTCCCGGAAACACATTACATTACACATAGATATCAGTTTTCGAGTTCGTATGTGTGCACGCAGCATGAAATTAAACATTAATTTTATTTCTTAATTTATTGTGAATGTTTATAGGATAAGACAGTGGGCAAACCTTGCGAGCAAAACTTCAAATGACAAAGACACGACAAATTAGTCACGAAATCCCGTCATAATCACCACAGACGATACGGGAATAATGATGGTTTAATCAAAATGTAAATGTTACGATCTTTGCCCTGCAGGGTCGGCCTGACCCCACACCACAATTATCGAGAAATTAGGATTAGTTCCGTTCCAGTCCAACCAAAACTACAGGAAGAAATTACAGAGTGGGTAATCGAACTAACCTAATTTTATTAACCCAGAGTGAACATGGTTTCAACAAGAGCAACACAAACAACTACTAATTCAATTTAAATAACACATGTATTAAATATGAATTCATGATGAAATGGGTGTTTGAAAAATTAAGTACCGGTATGCGATATTTATGTCCTATAATTTTGTATTATCAATGTCAAATATTGTCGCTGGTTGATCTCTAGCCACGGCAGTTTTGACTTATCTTATGTGGAAGGTAGCCTTATGGCATCTTCTCCAGCTTGAAGACGCTCTCTGTAAACGAATGGTCACGTGATCTTCGGAAGTTGTCAAGCACGACGAACACGAACGGATAATTTAGTCATGGGCAAGGTTTTGTAATCGATGTAGCAATGACGCCAACCGGAAGTGACAAGCTAACCTCCGCCAGTGAATGGCCGTCTTTATGAACCAACTTTCATGCCAACAACCCCTATGTCAACGACCAACATGTCAACGACCAGCTTGTCAACGACCAGGGTGAAACTAAGGTTACAAATTCTCCATGAGTAATGGGAGCTATGAACCGTAATAATTTTACAATCACTTACTACCGCTGCACCCCGTCTTAAATCATGTGTCTAGTCAACAACAAGTATAACACCAAACCGACTAGAAAACTGAAAGTTCGTGGTGCCAGCTGGTAATAAAAACCATCTTAAATTAACTCTTTGAGCCCTGAGTTCGCAGAACTCAACTTCCAGATAATAATGAAGTTGTCGAATATTTCGAGTCATCCAACAGGAAATCGTTACTGGCATGGAAAGCAATGGCTTCCAGTCATTTAATTTCCAAAATACACGACAGACATCACTTCCATGATGATTAATTTCACGGAATTGGCCTTCCTGGTTCAAAGGTTTAACAATTACGAATGCATCAACAATAGCAATATATCATTTGATAACAGACTATACACTATTAACCTACCTAAGGCGTAAATCAATCTTTGAAGGAACTACTGTACAATGTCCCGAACATCGCGCAACAGGTACGAGTATGGAACGTAATAAAATGACAAATTTTGACAGATTCCTTCAAGTATTTATGTGATACGAAAGAGTCAGTGATTTACATAACAAAGCTCGTTTAATCCGAGGAACGGACAAATAATTAAAAACTGAAAACTACAGGAATATGGTACTGCATAAGTTCTAAACTCTAGGTTATAACACTGGGTGTGTATTTAAATGTTTATGATGATACAAAGATGTTGCCGCTGCCATTGGCAGCAACAGCTTAACACAACCACAAAAATGTTAGCACGGACCACTATCAAAAGAATGAAATATCCAATTTTACAGAGCGAAGAAGGGTTGCCATTTACATGTAGCGCGGTTATCCGCTATTCCTAGATTACCATATCAAAAGCATGAGTGAAACTTACAACTCTTGTCAATCCGCATACCAGAATAAACTACATAGTGCTTCGAAAAGCAATATGTGATCAATATTTACAAAATACAGGGTGGTACAAATTTGAATGTGAATGTTTCGTCGCGGGAAGCCACTGCTACACCTCCAGATTTAAACACTTCGTATTGAATTTGTTCACTACATTTACATAATGCTAGCAAAAATCAAGACCATACTACGTGTGTACTTTGTCAGCCATTCTCTTTTTCAACTCATTACAAACTATGCAACGCACACCAATGGACTAGTTCATCGTATGCAAGGCCTGTACCTCGCGACAAACTGTGAATCACCCACCTCCTACTGAGAGAATTGAAGCGTGAACCATGTTGAGCTATCTTAACGGGGCACACTTAATTTCCCGTTGATTGTCAGTGTAAGATCTAAGCCAACAACATCAACAACGACAACAACAACAACAACCAACCAACCAACTTGCCCACTGTGTCAGGAAGAAGAAGAAGATAGACAACATCTGATCATGAGCTGCAAAGCATATGACGACTTGCGTTCCTACTATATATTCAGGCTTAATAGTATCCTACAACCGGCACTCAATGAGGAGCAATATATAGGCAAGATGCTCGAAGAGGGATCTAACCAGATAGTGCAGCTGCCGCTCGACAGTTCCTCACTTCTTGAAGAGACCAATCTGGCACAGTATAAGCTGACAAAGGGTGATTTGGAAAGTGGAGAAGTGCAGCAGAGACTGCTCTCTTCAAAATCCATGTAAGAAGGATGCAACTACTACTACTACTACTACTACTACTACTACTACTACTACTACTACTACTACTACTACTACTACTACAACTACAACCAACCAGCCAGCCAAAATCACCACCACCACCACCAATGACTACTACTACTACTACTACTACTACTACTACTACTACTACTACTACTACTACTACTATTACTACTACTACTACTACTACTACTACTACTACTACTACCGGGGAAATTATCAACAAAGTAAACTAATGGGTGCACTCCAGAGGTGGAGTTAGCACTAAAATTGAAGTCATCGTATTGCCAGTGCGTTAACAACTAAGAAAAACTACTACTGCCAGTGCCGCGATGGAGACCGGTTGAGGGCATAACTAGCATACACACCATACGGTTTGCATCCAAAAGATAGTCTCATATAAATTCGCCAGTGTATCAGTATATCCGACACATGTGAAAGCTGGTCTGCTAAAGATGTCTGGGTTGCTGATGCAATGCAGAATTTCAGGATGGCGAGTCGATCCCCAACTGGGGAAGTGATGATCAACAAAGTAAACTAACGGGTGCACTCCGTAAGCGGGGTTAGCATGAAAATTGAAGTCATCGCATTGCCAGAGAATTACAAACTAAGCAAAACTACTACTACGACGACGACAGCAAGAACAAGAACCCCGATTGGGCCAATACAGAAATTGAAATGGCATTTGTTGAAACGTGGTGTTTCGTACAACAGCACACACGAAAGCTACTTGAGGGGAAGGAAAACAAGTTATGTCCGCTTCACGTAAAATAGTCATGGTAGTCAAATAAAGAAGGTATGTTATTTTATAGTTACCCTGATAAAGTCCCCCATGAAAGACTTAAGGTGGAACTCAAAGCTTATGGATTTAGTGACAGAATGTGTAATTGGATAAGGGACTTTCTAAAACAGCGCAAACAGAGGGTATGTGTAAACAACACATTCTCGTCTTGGCATGATAAGTTCAGAAGTCTATCTATTTGCTGATGACACAAAGATTTATAAAGAAATTCAAGATAGCAAAGAGATCGATATAGTCCAAAAGACCTTGACTCCATGAATGACTGGACAACTATTTGACTTCTGAAATTCCATCCCAGCAAATGTCACATTCTAGAAATAAAAACAAAACCATACAATGACAACAAAACATGCTATCTATACAACGATGGTGGATCTCACATAGCTCTAGAACATATCGAAAAAGATATTGGTGTACTCTTAGATGGGAAACTACATTTTAGTAAACACATACAACAGTAAGTAAACAAGGCTAACAAGATCTTGGCAATAATTCAGAGAACTTATACATATCTAAGCGAGGACACATTTAATTTACTATACAAGGCATTGGTACGACCACACGTTGAATATGCAAATAATATGTGGTGTCCATACAAAGAGAAAGACATCACTAGTATTGAAAATATACAAAGAAGAGCCATCAGACAGATTCTGTCAATGAAGGGAATGAGCTATCCTGATAGGCTGAAAAATCTAAATCTCGTGACATTAAAATATCATAGTGTTTGGATTCGACAACTGAAAAAGAACTGCTTCTCACATTAATTCAAGAAACATTACTTTACAAATAAATTAATCGATGTCTGGAACTTACTCACAGACAAAATCGTAACTCCCCCCCCCCCCCACCTCAACCATGAACACATTCAAGAATAGGCTAGATAAGTACTGGTCTAATCAAGACATACAATTCGAGTTTGGGGACACCATACATATCAAGACAGTACAGTCGAGTAGGATCGGGTAGGGCCATACACCACCAGATCATCCCTGACCTCGCTGACTACCGATTCATTTTTTTAATCGGCGCTCATCTGCGGACTAACGTAAATTGTCAGTCGGTATAAGGCCACACATCACCAGATTAACACACAGCCATTTACTTGTTGGGCAGACTAGAATCGGGTGGTGTATACCCAGAATAACGCTTCTGTCACAAAATGACTTCTATTTAGTAATTAACGAGTCTTTAAGTGAAATAATACATCAATTAAATATCGTTAAATGATCCAAATAAATTTACATTTTGTAAATACCCAGTATCGGTTTGCAGAGTTTTTGTGTATACTTAATGTTCTCATCTATTCTTAAAAGATACATATCCTGGCTAAATTTAGGACTATTTGTTACTTTATGGACACTTTAACTAACTTGGACGGTAGCCGCCATTATTTTAGACTCTACTGTCTTCGCCGGTGAGCAATTGTTTGTATAAAAACATTCTCGTAACGCTAATGCTAGCCATTCTTTTGCTGGCTTTCAAGGTGAGTGCATAGTAAGCATAGCGTAGTACAATACTAGTTCTATATTTCCTACGGTGCAAATAAAAACAAGTTATTGAATGCTGTTGCTGCCAAATTGTTGTCAAAATAATCAACTGATATTACAATTGTCAATGGGCAAAGTTTTGATAACAATTTTACTGAAAATCGTTGATGAATCAACTTTCAATCAAATTGTTCTCAAAATAATTAGCAGGGCAGTCAATGTTGCAAGACCTGCTGAAGATATTTCGAGTAACTTTATTGACAGTCATTTCTTACTCAGGCAGCAACAGTGTTGTCAAATCTTTCTCAGAATAATCAGCAGACTTCCTGTTTTGTTTGCGAGCAAGTACATACACAATTAGTTAGGCCTATAAAGGCCTATTTCAGAGTGAAATATGTTCATAAGCAGCCCACCAGCACGTGCACGATCGCCTCTGACATGCCTACCGTGAATAGAATAATACGCTTATCTCCTGATTGACAATAAAATGAACCAAATTTTCGGGCATATCGGAGACTGGGTCTTGATTCCGTATACCATATAGGCCTAACTTATTGTGTAGGCATTTGTTAGTTAACATAAAAGCTCGCAAAAGTCCAGGTATTTTCAATCGTATAACGCAAGCAGTCAAACGAATGTTACATCGCCGTGGCTACAACTGCATTATGTACTTAGATGACTTTATACTCACAGAAGCTACATTTAATCAATGTCTGGCAGCCTATAATGAGTTAATCAAACTACTAAGATCGTTAGGGTTCTCCATAAACTGGAAGAAAACAGTAGACCCGTGTCAGAGTCTAACATTCTTGGCATCAACACCAACACTGTTTCAGGAACTCTATGCCTAGATCCACAAACACTCTCTGAACTTATTGTTTATTTGCATACGTTTATGTCACATGTTAGGGGAAACATTTAGAGAAACTAGCAGGGAAACTGTCATGGACTTCACATGTAATTAACTGGAGAAGACTACATATAAGGCACATTTTTTACATTCTTAGCAAACTATCACACCCGAACCATAAAAGCAAGTTGTCTTCTGTAAGAAAGGACATAGACTGGTGGTTACACCATCTAACTCACACAGAGAATCGTCGACTTGGGATGTTCGTCCATTAATTTAAGTTATGACTGATGTTTGCTCGATTGCCGGTGGAGCCTTCTGCCTGTCTGAATGGACGTAATGCACGTGGCATCGCGACAAACTGGAATTCGAAGGTGAACACATTAATATCAAAGAACTCACGATGATTCTTCTGTCAGCTAGACGCTGGTACAAAAGGCAACAGATCTGTCGGAAAGCCGCCATTCACACTTAACCATCTGGCAGCCATGAGCGGTGTACTAGACCTCAATGCGATTGAAGACATTCGATTTTGGGCCGCCGTCACAACTATTTTTTTCGGGTTATTGAGCGTCGGTAATTTCACCACTTCGTCCAATTCCAGTCTGCGCGATAGAAACTGTGTCAGACGTCAAGACATCACGTTCCGTAAAAATGGTGTCGAAATCACTGTCAATGCATCTAAAACAAATCAGTTTTGTCAATGCGTACATATTTCATTTTTACCCTTATTAAATGGCCACCTGTTGTGCCCTGTCAGAGTGGTGCTACAGTTTATTATGGCGGCTACCCCCATGGATGCTCACCTGCCTTTGTTCTGTGTGCACAGGCAGGGATTAATACTTGCCATGTCATAATTTCAGTTCCATGCTAAACTTAAGCGTATCTCAGCAGCTATCAGCCTGTCTGAGCAGTATTCCTGCGCCGTGGTGGAGCTACCTGGCTTATCTGTGCAGGCGTGTCACTTCCAGTAGTCAAAGCCCTTGGTGATTGGCAAAGTGATTGCGTATTCCAGTATGTTCGTCCTAATCCATCTGCAAGCCTCAACTTACCACATACTCTTTTCTAGTCACACCTACTGCTACCATGGACCGGATGTTTATATACTTATTAACTGTATATTGAATATGGCGCGATTGTAGTTTTCAAGCTGTCTGCTTTCATTTAATTATTATTGCTTTACTGATCGTATTCTAACTGCCTTTGAGATCCGATATTTGCTTCAGCTTTGCTTGGTTTCTGCCTCTGCCTGGGCACAAACTATTTTATGTACATAATGCTTTCAATTAGATAGCGATAAGATGTTCGCAATAAAAATCTTATCTTTGCCAATCTGTTGTTCCTTTTTAGATTTGACTACTAAAATAGTAAGTTTTAAATGGAACAGCAGATTGGTGGCGCGCTGCATGGATTGCTTGGGTTGGAGAGGAGTGGGTGGGAGAGCGTTATTAATGGGTTACCGGGTCTCGTTACACAAGGACAGTCTTCCAAATCTAAGTATTGGGGTGAGTGGTGGGTTGGATATGGTCAGCTGGGAGTGACGAGGTCATCAACCGGATCGTTATGCGTGCGCACGTTTCGCTGCCATGTTGGCTAGTTGTTTTCTATCGCTTTCAATTTTCCCACCCTCCACTCTCAGGGTGTTTATATGTTTATATATACGTATAAACTGTATATTGAATAAGGCACAATCGTAGTTTGCAAGCTGTCTGCTTTCATTTAATTATTATTGCTTTACTGATTGTATTCTAGCTGCCTTTGAGATCGGATATTTGCTCACCAGTGAAGACAATATAGTCTGAAATAATGGCGCCAGCAAATATCTATCTAAAATGGCGGCTACAGTTTTAGTTAGTTAGTGTCCATAAATTAACAAATAGTCATACATTTAATTAGGCTATGTATCTTTTAAGAATAGATGAGCACTTTAAGTACCAATTTCTAACAGGGATGTAAATCTTATTTATATAGCGACAAGATGGTGATATGACATAACTGTATATATATATATATATATATATATATATATATATATGAGAACAGGATGAATTGTCAGGAAAGATATAGATATAAACGCCGCTAAAAAGGGAGCATAACAGAATTTATGGTAGTAAATCTAGACGTGATTAAATTCCCTTTTTCGTAAGAACAGGTATACATAGACAGCAGACACAGCATCTTCAAAATCAAAATCACGCATCCTTGCTTTGTAAACTAGTAAATCTGGTGCTTAAGATGAAAATAAGGATTTTTTGGCATACCATAAAACGTTAACATTATTTTAGTTTTAACAATATATAGAAACTTGTTTGGATTCGGCATGTGAGTGAAAAAAAAAATCACCAGTTCTGAAAACAATATAAACATGCATGCCATAGTGCTGTAACATAGCGCGTGCCCGCATGCAAGTGCACTTGAAAAATGCTGCGGGCACGCTAATCACATCAGTAGCCTGGCCATACCAATTTTCTGTGTAATAAATAGCATCGCATCACTGATGACTGCAAACTTCTGAAGAGAAAATGTGATTCCAAGTTTTGATTGCATAGCCTTTCACCATAGTG
This sequence comes from Chaetoderma sp. LZ-2023a, assembly GCA_034401795.1. Taxonomy (NCBI): domain Eukaryota; kingdom Metazoa; phylum Mollusca; class Caudofoveata; order Chaetodermatida; family Chaetodermatidae; genus Chaetoderma; species Chaetoderma sp. LZ-2023a. Next base: position 44,196,708 of record CM067362.1, on the reverse strand, counting down.
TCATTAAAGAAAATGCAGAATGGCAGCTTTTAGAAGAAGATATTAAACACGACCGATTGTTCTGTTATAAATTATTTTAGGAAGCGAATACATCGTTCTGAATTTTGATTGGATACTAATTTTTCTTCTTCCTCGTGTTCTTAATTTTGATTGGATAATTATCCTAGAACCGCAGCGAATAGAAGAAACATCGTAAATACAGCCGATTTTCTCATCAAATTAGACATTATGGAATTATATCTGGTACTCGTCGCTTAAAACAGTTATATGCATTAATTGACCGCCGAAATATGTAATAATTACAATGATATTGAGATAATTGTGCAATTATACGCAGAAATCTTGCTAATCACCGATATTCATTCGTTGTTACAAGTTTTCGTTGCATTTTCTAAACTTCAGCCGGTAATTTGGATTTTTTCACCTGTATTTCGATAAAAATCGTTCTTGTATCATAAGGTTTTTAGAAAGTCATGGGTCGGTTCCTGACAAACTATAAAAACTAAGATAAGAATAGACAGGAAAAAGCAAGTCTAGTGGCAATTCTATGAGAAACAAACTGCGATACAAAGATACAAATAAGAGTGTAAACCTTTATTTCCAGCTGGGCACATCACTTACCTTGGGCCAGAGATAAAGAAAAATCGCGAAAACATGATTGTATGTAAACTCTGCTGCGAACAGTGTCATAAAGGCGGATCCATCTGACAGTGACATCAAGGAGAACGCATTCGTATATGGTTCGATGACATACAGAAAAAGTGGCTTAGAGGTACACGCAACTAACACATAAAACCTTTCTTCCTGAAAGAAAAATGAACTTATCAAAACACTGTGCTGAACACAAATATTAACAGCCTTCAATTCGTTACAGTGAACACACCTTGTAACACTATTCCGAAACGCATATGCAGTATTAAAAATGTGTAAGCCATGAATCGATTATGAGTTTTTATGCAATCTAGACAAGATAAAGGGACTGGACATTGGCAACACATACCTAAACAGACAAAGCATCCATAAAGAACAGGTCATTTTATATGTTAGCTATCTAATCAATGGCAAGATTTCAACTAAAAACTGTGGTATTTTTTTACGGTAAACAGAACAAATGCTAGTAAGTGTTAGAAAATATGCATCTGAGGCTAGGGTGGAAATCACCTGGACAAGCATATATTGCAGTGACAATAATTCTGAGGATAGTATTGCACCTTGTCAGACAGAACCAGCAAGTGTTATTCCAAACATAGCACAGAAACAAATAATATAACTGTAGTTGAAGATGATGTTCTAATAATTAATTCACAATCTGATTCAGAAGACTCTGACAATTACGAGTATGAGAATTTGGGAGACGAATCCGAGACATCAACAGAAACATTAGAAGCAAAGGAGGTGAAATGCCACTTAGTTTACATGTGGTGCATTAGAAAAGGATGCAAGAAGTTTGATGGCTTGTATCAGTTCCTAGTCTTTGTACAAATTTCACACATGCAGTAATGTTGTAAATGCAGTGGTTAAAAGCGTGGTTGCTGTGAAGAACAGAATTGGAAGCACATCAGCTGTGCGTGTGGATGGAACTAGTTGGATAAGGCATGTGCTAACTGCCGTCACTAATGTCCTGAATACAACTGACTGCCATTACGACCACCGTGTTCCTTTGATGGAAGCTGGCCATTACAGTGCAGCCCAGAAAGCCAAAGCTCAATATTTTGATAAGAAATTCAGAGACAACATTTTTATCGAGATTATGGTGTTTGTGCTCAAATCCCTATCTAGATTCTCCCTCTTTACCCAGACATCAAATGTCCACTTTTCTGCTGTTCAGCCATCTCTTGACAGGCTCACGGGCCGATTACAGAAAATAAAGGCTGACCCAAAATAGTGACACAGAATGGAATAATTATATGAAACATCGATCCACATTAAGAAAGAGAGTGGTAGTTTTCAGTGTCAGATCAGAAATCCTGACTGTCATTTGGATGACACTGTTAAAACCAGATCAGTGTTCTTTTAGACTGTATTGTAGAACGGTACAGCAATTCTCTACCTTCACAACTGATACCAATGTCTCCCATTCTTGATCCAACTCCATGGCACAAGGACTACCTCTTCAATCTTCAGGAGATCTCCGTAAATGGCATCAAGAAATTCCAGCCCACTGACTGGATGGATGAGGAGCTAGCAGAAATCCTCAATGACAAATGGATTAATGAACAATTGACTTACCAAGAAATACACATAGACGAAATTGGCATTGAGTGGCGGGCCTTGAAACGCAAACTTCCATGCCTCAAGCTTAACTGGGAGTCTGAGAAGAGTGCGAATCCTGACCTACCTGATCTGCAGTGGGAGAACATCTTTGTTAAATCCTCTGGCCAAAAATTATCAATCTGACCCATTTCATGACCCACTGTCTATTACATTTGAGAACTACGCTGTAAATATTGCTATGCTTATCCCCTGCTGGACACAATATATACTGAGCCGAAAAAGTTTAGCAACAGTGAAGTTTGGTTTGTTGTATTAAAACAATGCGTCTATTTATAACCAAATTTGCAGGCATGTTTTGTCAATGTAATGTCTCGCTGATCATGAAGAAATGCAAATCATTTCTTGCATTTCTTGGCCGTACGCTTACTGCATGTGAAAATGCATTTTTCATGCACTGGCCCACATTGGCGGGTAGCGAAGGCAAAAATTCAGCATATTGCAAAAGCAGATAACGAACGTTAACAGAAAACGCTTAAAAGTTTACCCTACCGAACATGGGCCGCCGCCCAGAGCTACCCGAAAATCAGCGCCATGAAGCAATGGGAAGACTCGCTGCTGGGCAGAGCATTCGCGCTGTTGCTCGACATTTTAATGTCACGCCTCAACCATTTCCCATCTCCGCCAACGTGAGCAGGAAACTGGACATGTTAATGACCGACCACGATCTGGCAGACCGAGAGCTACAACACCACGAGATGACCGCTACTTAGTGATGTCATCACGACGTCACAGGTTTGAGACTGCGCCGCGGCTGTCCCGTAATTTGCACACCGCTATCGGTACTACAGTGCATGCACAAACTGTGCGTAACAGATTCCATGATGCTGGACTGCATGCCCGTCGTCCACTTGTTGCTGTTCCGCTTACAGAGCGTCACATCGAGAATCGGTTTGCCTGGGCAAGAACTCATCAGCGATGGCGTGCTCAACAATGGAGCCACGTTTTGTTCAGTGATGAGTCGAGGTTTTGTGTGGATGTGGCGGATGGTAGGCAACGGGTTTAGCGACGTTTAGGAGAACGGTATGATGCAGCCAACATCATTCAGCACAACAGATTCGGCGGCGGCAATGTCATGGTGTGGGCTGGAATCCATGAAAATGGCACAACAGATCTTATTGTGATTCGCGGAAATTTAACGGCTCATGGTTACTGTGAAGAAGTTGTGGCCCCTGTTGTCATCCCTTTTATGCAGCATCATGCAGACTTTATGTTCCAGCAATACAACGGCCGTCCTCATTCAGCTAAGGTCACCAGTGATTTCCTTGAGGCTAACAACGTTCCGGTGTTGGATTGGCCAGCGCGATCACCGGACCTGTCCCCTATCGAACACGTGTGGGACATTCTTGGCCGTATGGTGCGTGAGAACCATCCACATCTTCACAACGTGCGGGAGCTGGAAGCTGCACTGCTCCAGGAATGGGATGCGATTCCTCTTCGTGACATCAGGTGCTTAATTCGAAGCATGAGAAAGCGATGTACGGCGCTGGTTAATGCGTGCGGAGGTCACAACCGGTATTGACAGCTCAGCGTCATTATTTAAATTGGACCCTTCCGTTGAATGATGCTGTGTTAAAGGCGCGACGCTAGCACTACAGTAACAAGAGACCGTTGTTCAAATTGGAAAATGACCTATCAATTAAATAATATATTTGAATCAATTTATTGTTTTGTTAAAAAACGTTTATACAGTAATATTCTGTGTTGTTAAATTTTTTTGGTTCAGTATATATATACCGTTGTCTTTTCCTTTAAGCCTATCAGTAACTACGTACCTATCACATACAGAGGATCTGTACGTTAGCCACCGAATGTTAGCCACCATTCGATACGTTTTCCCTGACGTCGATGCCAGACATGATGCTGTAGGGCTTGATGAATTTAAACTTATCATCATTGCTGAGGTTGCTTAAATAAATAACAATATTGAGTATGCTGTCGAACGATTCTCTCAGCTTTATGGAAATTGCAGTGGATGATGAAATGTTGTTCATCTTCCACTGCTCGCACGCTACAGAGTGTGCACAGTCTTTTCTCTACAGGCGAAAAGCGTGGTATGTCTGATCAGTTCTATTTTCAGTTAGTATATTATTATTATTATTATTATTATTATTATTATTATTATTATTATTATTATTATTTACGTTTAGTACTGTGAGTTTAAAAAGGAATTTCTGTGCTTGTTCTGGAAGACTCTCGCATGCCCTTTTAAAATTAACTGATGGAGTTAACTCTTTCATGCCGAAGCCGGCCAAAATCGGCCTCTGCAGTAATCTTGATAAATGTAAATTTACAGGCCAAGAGACTATTTTAAAAATTGTGCCACTGGAATGACTGTCTCGGTTATCGAGCCACTAATTCCAGTGTTAAAAAATAGTCTTCTCTTGGCCTGCATATGGTCATTTAATAAGCATTTTTTTTCTTAACAAATTTTGGACATTAAAGGGTTAATACAGTAGCTAGATACGGATATGAATGTACAATTTCAAAATTAGCGCCCATGAAAATAAAATCATGTACCAGTTTAGAAAATGACTACATTTGTTGAGGATTATTATTTTATTCTTGCTCAAGTTAACAGTGAGGTCCCCTGTAATTCAATGATTAGTTAAGCTGTTCAATGCGTTTTGCATACCACTTGACTTGGGGTAGTATGGTTAAATCTTCAGCAAACATAAGACAACTAACTGTGATGTGAACAGGAACACACATCCCATCAAAGGTTTCTGGCAGGTCAAGCAAAAACAGATTAAATAGAACTCGGCTACGAACACACTCCTGTTCGATACACACGCTCGAGGATAAACTGTTGCCAAAGCCATCACTAATTTTACCAGCATACTTGAGTAACTTGACACTGGTGTACAGATTCTGTATGGTATCGAGACAGTTACCGGCTTACCGTCAGTAACATGCCTGTAATAATTTGTAGATTAACAATTTTCTACGTGACACAGCGTCAAACACAGATTTAAAATCTACAAAGCAGCAAGGGTTTTTTTGCTCATAGAATTCACATACCTGCTAGTAATAGTTTTTATGATCGGAGGTCTCTCATGTCCGCGCATTTTTTTAATAGCCGAATTGGCATTTGGGTATGAGTTTATGCTCTTCTGCAAATTTCGGCAATCCTATTTGTAGTGGGTTACAAAATAGCGTACATAAGTTGCTTCTGACTGCGATGCCCCTGCAATTTTCAGGATTAGCCATCTCACCCGTTTAGGTATCGGTGTCCTGAAGATGTGTGATACATTTGGGGATAAAAGATACACATTATAAAAGTACAATCCGAACACAAATATACATCTAAAACACAGTACAGTCACACATAACACAATACAGACATCGGTAGCATAATACAAGCAACTATGCCGCATGATAGGTCTACATACATTGTAAAAAAACCAAACAAATAAAGTGTCCATAACACAAACACATGCTCACATACATACATATAAAGAAATCACAAACACATAATATAAACATCCACAACATAGTCAAGTACAAACAATACAAGCATCCGCGGTTCATTGCAATTAAGTATTAACAACACAACGCACGCATTCACACAACAAACATGTAATATGACAGTGATACCTACAGCACAATGCCCACAGCAACACCGCATCACAAATATCTGCAAAATAAGTGGCCACAAGATAAACATCACTACCACAACCAACATCACCACCATAATATCAAAACAACCATCACCCTGTAAGAGAAACATCACTACCACAACCAACATCACCACCATAATAACAAAACAACCATCTTCCCTGTATGAGAAACATCACTACCACAACCAACATCACCACCATAATAACAAAACAACCATCTTCCCTGTATGAGAAACATCACTACCACAACCAACATCACCACCATAATAACAAAACAACCATCTTCCCTGTATGAGAAACATCACTACCACAACCAACATCACCACCATAATAACAAAACAACCATCTTCCCTGTATGAGAAACATCACTACCACAACCAACATCACCAACATAATAACAAAACAACCATCTTCCCTGTATGAGAAACATCACTACCACAACCAACATCACCACCATAATAACAAAACAACCATCTTCCCTGTATGAGAAACATCACTACCACAACAAACATCACCACCATAATAACAAAACAACCATCTTCCCTGTATGAGAAACATCACTACCACAACCAACATCACCACCATAATAACAAAACAACCATCTCCCTGTATGAGAAACATCACTACCACAACCAACATCACCACCATAATAACAAAACAACCATTTCCCTGTATGGGAAACATCACTACCACAACCAACATCACCACCATAATAACAAAACAACCATCTTCCCTGTATGAGAAACATCACTACCACAACCAACATCACCACCATAATAACAAAACAACCATCTTCCATGTATGAGAAACATCACTACCACAACCAACATCACCACCATAATAACAAAACAACCATCTTCCCTGTATGAGAAACATCACTAACACAACCAACATCACCACCATAATAACAAAACAACCATCTTCCCTGTATGAGAAACATCACTAACACAACCAACATCACCACCATAATAACAAAACAACCATCTCCCCTGTATGAGAAGCATCACGATACAGGACAACACATCCAGCAAAATGCACATACGCAGCCACATTGTAAATATGGGACATATGGGGGGGGGAGGCTCGAGGACTAGCTACCTCCACTGATCATCGCCACCAGACTATTATTTGCATTGACCTCTCGATTTGGTGAACTTGAAATTGAAACTAACTTGGCTATGCCATTTCGGATATGAATATTCATTAATGTCATCATCATCGTATCGTCATAATAGCATCATCAAGTTGATCTATATTTAAATAGGAATGATCTAATGTAGCAAGTGAATTCGAATTGTGTAAAAACTGTACAATAGTTGTAACGAAATGTACCCTGGATGTTCTGAATCAGTTTTAAGTTGCAGTATAATCTTGTGACCACTGAGATTTATGATTCAATTATAATTATGAATTACTGAAATATGGGCCACCGAGACTTTCTTGGGTAAGTGAATATGGTTGGTTAATTACATTCAATGGTCTTCAATTTATATGCCAATATTTCCATGTAATTTGGTAACATGCAAATATAGAAAAACACCATGGTTTGTCATGATATTTTGTGATTCTTAGTTTGATTGTATAGGCTAAAAAACGAGCCATCGTGATGCCCGTCGCGGCGGTAGTGGTGATGGCAGTGGTATTGTCATCGTCATTCAATTTGCGTTTTGGTGTAACTTATCAATTCATGTTGGGTTGCGCATACGGGACCCATACTTGGACATATGCGCCTTCACAATAAGAGCATAATTATTTTGGGATAAAATCGGTTGAATAGTTTTCCTTGTTTGATTGTGATGACCACATTATAAGTAATATCATTAGTAAATGACACACATGACAGGGTTTCTCATAAATTAAACAAATATGCATACACAATTTACTCATAATTGTAAAATATATACCGCAACTTGCGCAACATATCAGTGACAACAGAGACTCATATGTAGACTCACAATATGTCATCTACGTCCTCCAGAAGTCAACACTGATGATGATGATGATGATGATGATGATGATGATGATGATGACAGCTGTGCTGTTGCAATTTATGATAACATTCCATGGAGACACAAGGTAATTTTGAATGAGAGATTGCTTTCCAAATTTAAGATGGTCAACAGATGATACAATTCTGATAGACATGTCACCGATGGTATGGTAATCCGGTTAGTGTTCTTTTTGCGATGTAGTCTTGGGGATGTGGCATTTGGTGGTTAGAAGTTTATATTCTTGAAAGATAGCTTTATATAATTGATGTTGGAGATGAACTTAACCACTGTTTAATCTGCCAATGTTAATAAGGATATTTCTATTTGGAATAATGAGTTATTTCAATAATAGTGGACATTGTTTATGATCACATGCAGTGGCATTTGTAAAAGGATCTTTTAATGTTTTCTTTTTTTAATTGTATCATGCAGAAACTGCCAAATTACCGTCCAAATTATCATTAAATTTATCATTCGTCTTTGATAAATTTGTCAATTCAAACCTATGTGTGCTCAATGTATTGAGTACCTGGCCATGATGAAACAATTTCAAACAATTTATTATCATATACAGCATTCCGTGGTTTATCGTTTATTACAGTACGATTTTCGGAGCTAACACTAATATAGTGGTATCTCCCATAGCCAGAACTGTGGCCGTATATCACAGAGGCATATACATGTCAAACACTGATCGCTTTATTAGAGTCCAAAATACCACCATATGAAGTGTTTCCCAATGATAGTGCAATAAGCATACAGTTATTGTGTAATATACTATCTCGTAATCGCTCATTCCATGAACTGACAAATATGATGGGTAGATGGATGAACAGATATGTAAACATCCATTATGATGTACTATATATTTTATACTGTAAATTGAAACTCGTAAAATAGAATCGCTGGTAGTTTAACCCTTTCATGCCGAATCCTTCCCAAACCGTCCTCTTCGGTGGAGAGAAGACTATTTTTGAGATTTTACCACTGAAATGTCTGGTTCGCTAAACGAGCCATTCATTCCAGTGGTAAATTTTCAAAAATCGTTTTCTCTCCACTAAAGAGGACATCAGGGAACACATATTTTGATTTCTTGTACACAATTTAGCCATTAAATGGTTAAACAGATTGCTGCTTATGTTAATATTAGGTTAATTTGAGTTATCCCGAGTATAAGTTCCTGTTTCCGTGCCAGGTAGTTGTCTCCTGGTGCTATTGCAACATGGCAGCCAATACACACAACATTATTACTACAACGCTGCATCAAATCATGCTTGATTATAGATCATCGATTTGGGCGTTATGTTTGTACATTTAAAAAACGACAATTTAGATTTATGTAATATTCGTACATCGCACTTCGGACTCAGCAAGTTGAGTGATTTCCGCCTGTCTAATACGTGTTTATACGGAGTTGATTATAAGAATCGATCAAGTATTGCTACTTTAGATACAGACATAACCTGAAGGTGGTTCGCATGCATTTAATGTAGTAATGTGTTATGAGATAACACTTTGAGACGATTAATTTGGAATATAAATGCAGAATTTGTCTCAGGATATTTTGTGGTTAATACATCCAGTTCTCGTCGTATTTCACAATAACAGCACATGTCTCCTCATCGTGTATAACCTTGAATCATAATTTCCTAGATATTCCGGCATTTTTACGTGCCAGATCAGAGGTCAATCTGTAATGGTGTTTGATGTTCGAGAACTGATTGAACACAGAGGCCCATTCATTATAAATGAATATGTGAAGCTAACCTGTCAAGTGAGATTGCTTAAGAACACATGTTATGCAAGCTTGACGAGGTAATCAAAACCAAAATAATATTGTTAACTAGTCAGACTCTCCTAAACCAGATAGGACTGGACTGAACCAGCATCTTAGATTGGCCAATACGACAAAATATTGTGCAATACTGGGGAATTCCCTCAGGATTCCATCTACGTTACAGGGTGTCTTTGATAGGTCATTTTCAAGTGTTTGTAAGAATGAATTTGATTGGCTTGAAAGATCTGTATCAAGGTGTATTATTGGACACTGTGACGCCATGAAATTAACTATATTTTAGTCGATTACACAGAGTCAGCTGCCGATGTGTATGTAAGACACTAACAACTTGTAAAATTATCAGTTTATCATCTCATGATCAAGTTAGGCGTATTCCTACTTGTATTAGAACTTAGAGAAATTTCAATAGAATGTGTAGCAGTTATTATCATTATACAGTATATGATTGTGGCTTATACCAATAAATTAGCCTGTAAATTCCTAAAAGTTATTCTAACATTTGAAAGTGTAATATAAGTTTAATAAAATTATATTTGTCGCTTTGTTACAAGCAATTTGAGTAGTTCTGAATAATTCTAGAATCTGTGTTAGAGAGAAATATCCTGAATCTTCCAAATATGCATCAAGTCAAAGTTCAGTCTTGACAAGTTGGTATTAGACTCTGACTATCATCGTAAGTAACAGGAGGAAAGCCCAAATTTCTTCAACATGTACGGAGGAACAGACATCACAGAATAGACTCCTCATTTTGATCGTGTGTATTGGTAGTAATACAGCCGATGCTTTCCCTCGTGTTACAGCAGCTGTTGATGTATTCCATGTTATTTGATGTTGCTCCATGAGGAGTTGTCCTCCCTTGCGTGTGTGTGTGTGTGTGTGCGCGTGCGTGCGTGCGTGCGTGCGTGCGTGTGCGTGCGTGCGTGCGTGTGCGTGCGTGCGTGCGTGCGTGCGCGCGTGCGTGCGCGCGTGCGTGTGTACATGCATGAATTTGTATGCATGCGTGTGACTGAAGGTGTGTTTGTCTCGTGAATGTTTGTATTGTGCTGTAGATGTTTTCGTTGTACTCGACTATTTATCGTTTCGTATATATTTGTATTGTAAATACCTATCCAATTAAAATGATTGTATTGTGGAAGACTGTATCGTGTTGTATATGTATTTGAAGTGGTTTGTTGCAAGGGGATAATAGCATTCTGTTTCTGGTTGTGATGGAGATGCTTGCATTGTGTTATAGATGCCTGTATTGGCGTATTGCATTGTAACTATTTGAACTGTATATGCTTGTAATGTGTTATAAAGATGTGCACTGTGGATATCGTGTTATAGATTTATATATTGCATATGCATGCGGTATTTTATGGATTTTATTCTCCTAGCCATAGACGAAATATAACTCCTTTACATATTTTTTTTTAACTAGAGGCATGGTTTCAGCAGAGTGATTTGTGGGACTATCATAAGAATATTAGTGTAAAATGACAAAGAAAAGAACAATCAATAACATAACATTATTGCGCAATACAAAATTTCACTTTAGTTTAGTTTTAAATTATTTTTTTAAACTTTTTGTGACAGAGTGATTTGCTGTGTCAAAATCACTTGTCTCAGTCAGGTTGTGGTTTGGGATATGGTTAGGTTTTTCTATAAATTTCTTTTATATGTTAGGGCAGGATAACTTTAAGGGTAACTTTAAGTTGGCACGTAGGCAGATGAAATGTATTTCGCGCTGTTTTTGCACGCGAAACACAGATTCGCTTCTGATTGGCCGGACAGCTAGAAAGTTGTGTGTGTTTGTTTAAAGGATGGTTTAAGATAGCCATTCACTCATATCCAACTGACAAGTCAACTTGGAAGGGATGATTCCGTGAATCTAAGTGTGGAATTCTGTTTGTAGATTTGGCCTGTAGTTTGGTAAGTTATGCTCGTATATGTGTATATATATATATATATATATATATATATATATATATATATATATATATATATATATATATATATATATATATATATATATATAATTAGAATAAATATTTAGAATGTTATCATCATTATCATACCCCTTCCCCTCCCCCTATCAAGTCTAAAATTCCCGTTAAAATATGGGAACCTTTGGATGGACCGCATGGGAAAAGATGGAATTGATGGGGATGTTTTGAAGGGCAAATGGAATAGTGACTTTATTTCATTATGTTGCACTTAATTCATTCCGATTCTATAATTTCTTGATGTGTGTGGCTCTGGATTTTCCAATATTCGGCGGCGCTAGTTGTTGGAGTAATATTGAAAAATACGAAAACTGGTTATATTTCCAATTAGTAATGGTCAACCTGTTCCATCCAATATATACTCCAAAGCGTTTATAACCGTGAGACATTTGGTTCTACCAGGATATAATAAGTGTCCCATCAGGAGGCGGGAGGTTTGGTTAGTTCGAAAACCGGTAACACAATGAAAGGAGTAAGTTCGGATTTAAGGTCGGATTACCCTACTCAAATGTTAGCCTGTCCATGGAGTGAACCAGCTGTTATCTAGTGATCCAGGAATGAGGAATGGTACACTTTGTAAATATACTGTATTGTTTATTTGTATACTTTGTTATTATATTTTAAAAAGAAAATAAGGTTTTTGATGAATGTAAGTTCTTTTAGCTCTCCTGTTCGAAGAACAGAAGTTGCCATCACAATGGGTTTTTGTACTGCATGGTTGAAATGCAACCATCTTTCTGAGATTAGCATATAATCTAGCACATACTATATTATTTTGATTAGGTCAATTGACGGCAGATGATGAGGCAGTTCAGACTTTGAGCGCATATATGGAAGGAACAGTTCTGGTGAGATAGTTAGATTTTCTCTCTGATTCTGTCTATTTGTCTGTGGTGAAATTGTCTACAGTGCTAGGTCTTGGGCATTATTTTGGTCAGAGTTTTTGGTGGAATTAATTCTTATTGATAAGAATTGATTTCTGTCATCAGATCTGGGGTAAAGGTTGTCTAGGACGATGGCTGATAAGGCACATGTTTTCTTTAAAGGTAGGACAGAATCAGAGTATGTGGTAAGATCAGTGTGATGTGTTTCCCCCCCTTGTATGCATATGAAGCAAACTTGACTCTCTGAACCCTGGCGTCTCAATATATCAATTACAAGGCAACCGTACAGGTAAGCTATTTGTTATTTTGGGCGAGTGCAACAGGAACCTGTTGATGCCATAGTCAGCATGGTTGATGCCATAGGCAGCTACGGCTCCCAGTTTGGTTCGTTTCAAAATATTCAGCAGAATATTTAATAAATTGTAATTGAGATTTTGAAGTCGCTATTTTGGGTTGAAAGGGTTAAATATTCATGTATCTAAGGATTAGCTGATAAGTCCATGCTGTACCGGTTCTGTCGACTGACCTTTGTCCGTCTATTTATCTACCTGTTCGTCAGTTGTCCGTCTTACTTTCCCTTGGTGCACACATATATATATATATATATTTTTTGCGCATGTTGAAATCATGACATATATTTTTTATGCATGTTGGAATCGTGACATTTTAAAAATGGAATTCCAATGGTTAATTGGTTTGTGCGTCATAATTTTCTTGTTACGGTTCATGCTCTCGACCGGACGTTATCGTTACAGATGCCGAGCTTTGCTAGTTCCTTCATTTCTCATTCGACTACAGACGTATGGGTTAATATTTATTATCCTACAGTTAAAACATCTAGCGCTTGTAGTTAGTATCTATTATCATAATAGGCAAGATATACTTTAAGGTGCAATTATTTAATTAAGCGCCTTATGTTTGTCATTTTTCTAATAACTGATCAGGGGTGTTTACCTGGGTGTTAACCTGAAGCAGTTCATGGGGTGTTTACCTGGGTGTTAACCTGAAGCAGTTCATGGGGTGTTTACCTGGGTGTTAACCTGAAGCAGTTCATGGGGTGTTTACCTGGGTGTTAACCGGAAGCAGTTCATGGGGTGTTTATCTGGGTGTTAACCTGAAGCAGTTCATGGGTGTTGACCTAGGTGTTAACCTGAAGCAGTTCATGGAATGTTAACCTGAAGCCGTTTCATGGGGTGTTTACTTGGATGTTAACACGAAGCAGTTCATGGCGTGTTTACCTGGATAGTGTATGAGATTTTTCAGAGACATGGTGCTTTAGTAATGTCATTTCTGAAACCGTCTGAAATGTTCCTGGATTTGTTTCTGGTATTGTGTTAAATTTAATCTGTATTTGGACATTTCAATATAAACGAACTTTATACTTACCGGACTTCACATAAATATGATGTCAGAAATTAGATGAAAGAAATTGTTTAACTTTAATTTGTTAGACCTAGATAAGAAATTACCTATCTGTAAAATGTATTTAGGGCATTATATTTTATGCGAATTATTCTGAGGAAATGGGGAATTTTCCATATTAAAGAATATTTTGTCTTTGGCCAACGTCCCTCCGGGTGGTTATAAGGATTAAGGGTATTTTATAGGTAAGGTTGTGATCAGTCATATTCTATTTTCAACTTTGATCTCAGGAGATCCTGGTAATTGTTTCATTGGGTGTATTCTGCGAAATAAAAAAAAATAATTTTTGCATGTGTAGTGTTTAAGGCATTATGTAATCTATTCAGTATTTTGCGTATTCCATTTGTATAGATATTCGTTGTGGAGCAGTGAACAAATGGTGAGAGAATTCATTCATTAAAATTCTTACTTAAACTTAATTTTTATATTATTACTCCCATTACCCATCACTCACGCCTATAGTTAAGACAAATGGGATTCATTAAGAACCGGTGACCTCTAGCAACTGAATTTTCTTTCGTCAATCAAATTGTTATTTTCTCCTTTGGAGATGATTGTTAAAGTTTTTCTAAGGTTAAAGTTGCTACGTCACATTTTGTTTAAAGAATGCCAGTTTCGGATTAACTTCCACAAACGAAGATTAGAATTGTGTAACATCTGCTGGAAAATGACTGTTTTGAAATCAGTATACAGAACAGTTGAATTGTTTATTTTAAATCCACGTCAAACTTGATATGTCATAATCAGGCTTGAATAACTACAGAAGCATATGGCATATGTTTTAACTTCCGGCACAGATGCCAAACATCATGCACCCCTACCGAACACGCTGGGTCTTCTCCAATGTCGTCATTAATTTCCACACTCGATGGCAGTATATATATATATATATATATATATATATATATATATATATATATATATATATATATATATATATATATATATATATATATATATATATATATGGCCCAATACTGCCATTGACAATGTCATGACATATAACTGTTAAAATATTTTGAAATTAATTTTGTTGGAAGCTGTTGCTGCCTAAAGCTGGCAACGTTCGTTCACAATATTCAATAGCTTGACGTTGTAAATTGGTCACGAATTTCCGATGTTTTCCAGCTTGGAATAGTAAAATATAAGAAGGCATCCGATCTGTCACTCAAATATCCGATGTCATCGTGAAATACGTAGAACACTAACAGCCATCACAATTGTAATGACGTAGAATTATCCGTAATGAAGCTGGAAATGTCCGTCAAATGTACGAATTGTATGTCTTTGATGGATTTCCAATTGAAACTAATTTGACTAGGCGCTGTTGCTGTCATAGTCAAGTCCAAATCAAATTAGTTTCAAAATACTAATATACCTGTATAGTTAACTTGAAATTGGGATTGGGGAGATTCATGATTCACGATATATAAATGTATTCCATCACGTGTAAAAGAGGGCAGAGCATAGCTAGAAAAAGATTTTTCTGTTGTGGATGTTATGGAGGTAATATGGTCCATTCCTCCTTGGTACGACTCGTGATATAGGGAGGATCTAGAACGAGGTACCGTTTCATATCAATATTATCAACCGAGTCGAAAAGTATTACATTGCACGATCTTTAGCGAGTGCAATGTGATAACTTTCGATGAGGTTGATAATAGTGATAAGAAACAGGACCGAGTTTGAGATTCACTTTATCATTTTTCCAATAAAGTCGATTCACCCGAAACCTGTTTGAACGTACCATTTTAAGCTATTCGTTTTCGTTGCTGTGACGCACCACTTGCTAAGAGTTCTGGCCAATGTGCAACAAGAACATTATGGCAAACAAAACATAGTTCGGTCTTGAAATTACTTTTAATCCACCTTTTTATTTTATTTCTGCATCTATCATGCAAATCTACAAATTATATATACATATATATATATATATATATATATATATATATATATATATATATATATATATATATATATATATATATATATATATATATATATGACGCCTGGATAAAGAAGTTTTCATCTCGTCTAATCCATTGAAATACTCCTTGAAAATAAAGCAGTTAATATATTTGAGAATGTGAATATTTTTAGTCCCAAGTCATTATGCATAAATATAATCCGATAAATGTGATAGGTTGCTAGAGTCCTCCATTTTGAAGAATGGTAGTTCTGTGAAAATGTTCACATGTACATGACCGTATAGAAGAGAATGAACAGGAAATCAGAAAACTGTTTACCCAATGGAAAACAATTCCACATGTATCCATTTAAAACGTGATTTGTGAAATCTGTTGCTGTTTTAGCCAGCTGGAGATTACATAACCATTGTTGTTACAGTGGATACAGTGGATACATATTAGAATAAAAATGATATTGAATAATAAGAGGCATCTGGAACAGAGAACTATGTACAGAACAGCTCAGAGGTAACTTATAATATTTCCAAAACAAAAACAGAAACATGTTGGTTCAATTTTAAAGACGATGGAAGAAATGTTATGTTACATATGCTATTTTGAACATATTGGATTGACAATGCTGCCTTATCTTCCAATCCAATGGACCTTTCCAGTTTTAGCTGTGCCTCGCCCATCTCTATCTACGATCCACCCACACCTCGCCCGTGTTCGGATCGATCGATTTGTGAATTCCCTGACTATCAATTTCCTTAAAACTCTACAGGTAAGCTGTTAAATATTTTGAAACTAATTTGACTGGGTGCTGTTACTGCCTATGGCAGCAACAGCGTCCAGTCAAATTATTTTCAAAATATTCAACAGACTGTTTATTAAATGGTAAAGACAATTTGTACAAAGTTTTGGACTATTAAGTGTTAAAGATGACGTCATGATTGTGCCGTCAGCCTACATGTCACTTAGTAGATCATGACGTCATATGATGAATAGATAAACTTGGAAAGGTCCATTATGTTCAGAATATTTAACAGTACGAGTTTCTGAGCTTCACTGTAAATGGAATTAAACAATCGCGTCTCATTACAGCCAGGGCCCCCACACGTTAGCATTACGCCACGGCAAGGACATCGGGTCCTCGGCAGGGAAGTATGGCTCCACAGAGTTAGAGTTATAGTACGCCAATCTCTCAAGCAATTCTAATATTATTGATTCATAGGCAGGGTTAGACGAGAGGTCTGTCTCTTCACCGGGATCAGAAGCAATGTTGAAAAGCCAAACGTTCTGCGAATAAGTTTTTCTTTCTGCAACAAACAACAAAATACATACAAAACGGATTATCTACGGTTATTGTATTGGTATTGTTGTTGTTGTTGTGTTGTTGTTGTTGTTGTTGTTGTTGTTGTTGTTGTTGTTGTTGCTGTTAACAATAATTACAATCCAATAACGCTAGAAATATTTATTTCTAATAAAATAGGATGTCATATTGAAGATTTTCTGTTTCTTCGGGGTTCCTTATGAATCCCACAATCCCTGCAACAAGATTATGATGTGTGGTTGCTGCGACAACCTCTTATTGCAGACACTGTGGAAGATGCCTATCGACTCGCCTCGTCCGATGGTCGACGATATTTGTACTGATAGACGGGCCTGTTACTTTCAGAAGATTCAGCTTCGGAGCAGTGTTTCTCTGCTCTTCAGAGTCCTCTCTTAAGCACAACCAAACTCGTATCTTGAACGAAGCAAGACGATGATTTTATTAGATTTTACCTATCTATACACTTTTTACACTAACTATGATTATTTCAATGATGAGATTACTTGACAATTATGCGATACTTAAGTTTCACTAGCTTCTACTGCTAGCCTATTATTCTATTATACTCGATCAATTAGCACAATGTTCTACCGACGGACTACTCCTAGACTAACTAGTATGTTTATCCTACAGACGTAGCAACACTGTGCATACGGAATCACAGATGGTGAAAGATTAATTATATAATGGTCAAAGTGCCTTATTTATACACTCTGATAACTTCGAAGTTCTATAGATATCACGATATATAGTTATATACATATCGTAATATCTATTCTTTTGTTTCAATGATTCTTCTAGGTAGGCTATAAGCACAGCTTGATTGGTTCGGATAATCAGTCCGCCAATCAACATCTGATTATTTCCTCCTAGAAGCTTCTACCTATTCCTGTTGGTCGGCCTGACCAATCCATGATCGTCCAAACTCTCGATTTAACTTTGAACGAAGTTCTTCTTGTTTCTCTGCCACAGAGTTTGATCGACACTCATTGATTATGACGTCATCCTGACTAATCAAACTCTGGGCTTCTCTTCTGTGGAGATACAACTAAACAGGGTCAAATCGGTGCTAGCTGGTTCTGATTTGATGTGATCTGTCAGCTAACTAACAACATTGTGGAATGTGTTGTTGTAGCATGCCTTTCTATGATTGACATATAGTTGATATACAAATTTCGATTGTGTTATCAATTCCTACAGGACGCTACAATGTCTATGTCCTGTCCATTGCCTATCGTGAATAAGCCTGTATGATACTATGGTTAATGGCACATGCTGTATGATCTCATTGCCAGCTGGTGTTGTTGTAGTTCTCACGAGACTCAGAATGTCTATCGTCATCAACTATATTCAGTCTGTCCTGTACGATTCCTATCGATTCTTTTCACTCTATTATTTTCTAAACTATTGGCCGAAACAACTGCTGCATACCATAAAAGTGTGTGCCGATCCCACAGCAACAACTTTTACCTTCAACTATTGACAGATACCACCAACTCAGAACCGTCGGTCCTATTTCATTTAATTCGACATTGATAAATAAACTGTCCTCAGTTTCGATATGGTTTCATCGAAACTCTATATCAGCAGTACCGGTTACACAGTCACCCAGAACATTGGCATAATATTTAACTAAATGATACGATGATATACTAGCTATCGGTTTCGAGGTGGTTTCCTCGAAACTCTATAGCATCAGCACTGGTTGATGTCAACCAGTACAGCGGTCCATACATACATGGATAATAACGATGCTACCTCAGTTCACTAGCTCACCTGGTATTTTCAAATATGAATTTCACTTGGGTCTTACTCGTAAATATAAGACATCCCGCGGGGTAATGACTTCCCACAAGACAATCCGATATCTACAATATGAGCGTCTTGTAACATAGAAAAATAGGATTTGAATTTAGACGTAAAATAGAATACGATTGGAAATGGTCTACATTTGATGAAAATATATCTTGATCTGAATAGAGGTGAGCGAATGATAACAGTCATTTTGTGACTATAAAAGATTGATCCATTTAATGCACTTGTTTATTTCTGATTCAAACACATATCAATCATCTCTCATAGTTCATATAGTAATGAACGTACACACGCCTAGTTAACAAGGTCAATATACTCTACGTAGCCGCGGGTACTTGCTTTTTCACTGTATTGCACTCAGGCCATGCAAATGACCCATGAGGGTAAAGGTTATACAGTGTGTTAACATGACGAATAGAGTGACAGTTTGTACATATGTATAAAAAATGGTTACTTTGTTTCCTTTGAGTTTAAAAGATATTTACACAGTTTTATCGAGAGGAGTCCTTTTGCTTTTTCGATTGGATTATTCGTAACATAATAATCAGGGATATATCTTTTTCTTTCAGTATTGTATTTTGCACAGTTAAAGAGAAAGTGCTGTTCGTCGTCTAGGCAGC
>CM067362.1:44159562-44169562 GCA_034401795.1 Chaetoderma sp. LZ-2023a | reverse complement strand
CCAAATCATGAAAATGTCATCAAGGTACCTGCGATAAATGAGGGGATGTTTTGGACACTTTTCTAACGCTTCCTCCTCCCACTCTGCTACGTAAATATTGGCAAAACATGGGCTAAAGCGCTTGCCCATCGCGCAGCCGCAAATTTGTTGGTAAATTTCGCCATCGAATTCAAAATCATTGCCTTTCAGACTCAGCTCTAATAGAGCTATTACTTCTCTGTCTGGCCTGTTGGTGTCTGGGTAGTTCACGAATGCTCTACGGATAGAATTTATACCCTTCTCGATGTCAATGTTTGTATACATAGCATCGATGTCAAGCGTGACCAAGAATGAATTTGGAGGTATCCAGGTCTCAGAGACCTGTGATAAGAAGTCTTCTGTGTTTTTCAAGAAGCTGGGGTGTCTATTTGCTATTGGCTGTAGATGGTAATCGATGTATTCACTGATTCTGTATGATTCTGAGCCACAATCAGAGATTATAGGTCGACCGGGCGGTGACATTGGGTCCAACCACAAATCTATGGGTTTATGAATTTTTGGCAAAAGATAGAAAGTCCGTGGTTTTGACTCAAGTTTAGCAAAGAGATACTTATGTTGTTTTTCGGTGATCTTCTTGCTATCGAGCAATTTTTGAAGAATCTCATTAAATTTGCTGCAATTATTTTGCCAAAGTGGTTTGCTTAGTTTCTGGTAATGCTTTGGGTTACTAAGTTGTCGTTGTGCTTCACGTTTATAGTTATCTTTAAGCATTATTACAGTCGCCGACCCTTTATCTGCAGGTTTGATGACAATTTCGCTGTTTTTAGACAATTCAATTAAGGCCTGGCGTTCCTCATAGGGTAAATTTGGTTGATCATTAGGGAATGTAGAATTTTTAACACGTTCTGAAAAGAGTTCTATGCTTTCACCGATCGCTGGGTCCAGGATTTTTACGTTTGGTGCCCAGCCAGTTTTGTCAATGAATGGTGGAATGTTACTATTAGAGTTACGAAAAAAATCTGCTAACTTAATACGGTGACTAAATTCAGATGTTTCCATACAGCCATTATCTAAAAGAGCATCCAAACCTGTTTTAGGTTTTGGTGTTGGGACAAATGTAAGACCAAAATTGAGCAGTGACTGCTCTGCTTCACCTAATGGGGAGCCAGTTAGATTGACAATATTACTGCCCAGTCCTGTTTCCGGGCGGATGTTACCCTGGCCCTTTTCTAGTTTAAATTTAGGAATTTAAGCCAGGCAGAATACATCGAGTTAGCTGTCTTCTCAGTCCAATGAATGTTATCCTTAACCACATTAAATTCGGAGAGTCTAAGTGCAGGAATGACAGTCACAGATTTTGATGATTCAGCCGTCGAATTGATGGACTGAATCGCCAACTTCTGCTGAGCTGTCAACCGACTTGAATAGTTAAGTTTTGCGAAGTAAATCGCAGTCTTTGGGAATTTGGACTTAATCGCACTGAGAAGCAGCATTAATCTATGTTTTGAACTAGAGATGGGTTCATTCATATCATTAATGCCAATGTTGATCACTATTTTCTCTGGTTTAAATGATCCAGTGTACTTTTGAATTAGTCCTCTAGCATGACACAATTTAGCTCCCGGGTAGCAGGCAACTTGCGTTTCAGGGTGGGGCTCAACATTAATGCGACTCAGGTTCGAAGCTCCAAAGATGAGTACTTTGTTCGTGAGAACAGGTAGTCGCCAGTCAATTTTGTTTTCGATTTCATGACGAAATTTCCAAAAAATGTTTCTCTCCAACATGGTGGGTTGTTGGGGTCTATTTGCAAATTTAATAGGACGCACCTCCGGTGCATTACTTGGACCTGGAGTTGGAGAGAAGCTGGGCTGTGGCAGTTTCCCTGTTGGGGATGGGGTCTTGAGACCCGATGGTTGACTGCTCTGGGGGGATTTCTGAGAAGCGCCAGTCCGTGGACCAGATTTGCTACCATTAACCCTTTCCCTCTGTGGCAAGGGCGGATATTCGTTTGGGTCATTTAGATTGCCTAGTGGAGAGTCAGGTAGTGGGATTAATGATGCTTCAAATAGCATATCTCTAGGGCCAGAATCTAATGGTAGCAATGGAGAGATTTTATTGTCTACTCGTTTTGTGACTGGCGGCGAAGTTTCAGGTGATCTGAGGCGTTTTTTCATTTGTGATTGTGGGGCCACAGTTGGTATCATGACCAGAGGCGTGGCTTGTGCGAGATTTTGAATTGGTTGCTGAGATGGATCTATCGGTCGCACAAAATCGTAAAAAGAACTAATCGCATTAATGTCGAGCTTTCTATTATAATTGTTTTTTGCCCAGCGTATAGCATTGGACTTAGCACGACCTAGGTCTAAATGTGGCATTGCCTGTGTGAGGACTACTTCAGCTCTAATACTACCAAGTTGTTCATTATAGTGATTTAACATGGCCTTAATGGTAGATTTTGCCCACTCAAAATTCACATTCCAGATGGCAAAGTAGATGTCATCATTTGGCATAGCTGGCTTACAAAATCCATTCAGCTCTTCCACCTTCCTGCTAAGCCCATCAGGGAGAGTTTCGGCATCTAAATGCCTACGTAGCGTAGCAATATGGTGGAAGCACTGAATTATTTGGTAATACAGCTTTACCAGGCGCGCATGCGCAGATGAACCCCCTTTACCATCTCCATTCTTCCTACGACCATTCTTCCTCGCAATAGCCATTCAGACAGACAAGCGTTCAATCTAACTAGCAATCAGACAGGCAGTTGAGCAGGTAAGAAAGATTCGATCAGGCAAACTCAAATTCAAGCACACAAATTCATTCACATCAACTACAAATTGAACCAATATATTACTTACACCTGAAAGACAAATTATAGAATTAACATGTAATATGCAAGGGTTAACAATACAACAATACAATACGCAATATTATAAGTTACTCACAGTAATTATGGACACCGTCAATTGGCTAAATGCATTTCACATGGATGTGCTTCATCAGTAGCCTGTATGACAAATCTGTCAGTCCTTCAGTTTAGACAGCTTTATATACGTTTACTGAATTACTCAATCTCCTTTGAAAAACTACTCTATGGTTTAATTTGAACAATTGAACTTTGTGCAAGGTTTGAATTTCCTTTGATTCGGGTTTATCACAAACATCATTAATAAAGCCAATGATTAGTGGACTGGTTTCACTCCACACAGATTAGTGAAATTTTACTCTTCCGAATTGGATTGATAAGTGAGTAGTGTTTCCTTCACGAGATCATGAATCGATCATTCAAAGGTGTTATATGCTTTTGTGGGGACACTCAATTTTGCCTTTTGATTCCTTTTGAACATTTGATGCCGAAAAAATTAATCAAGTTTGGTGGACATATTTTGTCATTTTATAGAATTTTGTTCGCCACACCGGAAAGGCCACTGCAGTGTTTATAATTAAACTTTGTTCATGCATGTAGAAAGAAAGTAGTATTCAGCTCCCTTAATTTTATGTGAGTGAGTGGCTGGACGGACACACAGAGAGCCGGATGGCTGGCAAGGCAGATGGACAGATCCATCCATCCATCCATCCATCCATCCATCCATCCATCCAACCAACCATCCATCCCACGCCCCCATCCATCCATGGAAGGATGGGGAGGCGGGCAGGATGGGGAGGTGGGATGGGGACGGGCATAAAGGAAGGATAGAGCTTAGTCGGAGAGAGGGAGGAAGGATCCATCCATCCATCCATCCATCCATCCCACACACCCATGGAAGGAAGGGGATTGGGGATGATTGATGGGCAGGATCCATCCATCCATCCCACCATCCACCCACCCATACATCAAACCATCCATCCATTCATTCATCCATCCATCCATGGAAGGGAGGGAAGGAGGGATGGGAAAGATCCATCCATCCATCCCGATGTGAAGATGGAATGAGGGATGGGAAGGTAGGAAGAATAGAGTGGGCATGGCTGGATAGAGGGGGAGGACCATCTATCCATCCATCCATCCACCCACACGCACGCTCTCACACGCACACGTACACACACATACACACACGTACACGTGCACGCATGCACGTACCCACATTTACACACGCACGCATGTACGCACGCACACACATGTACACACGTAGGCACATGTATACACGCACGCACGCATGTACGCACGCACACAACATTCACATTACACACCCCCATCCCCCCACCCCCCGCCCCACCCCCATGGATGGATGAGAGGCCGGATGATGGATGGGTAGGAGAGAAGGATAGAGCGGGGATCGGCTGGAGAAGGTGCAGGGGTGGGAGTTCGAGATGGACAGACGGGCAGTGGGAAGGCAGAGTAGCGGGAGGGATGGGCAAATGGACCGACGGACAAGTGGACCATGTGACAGCCAGACTAGTGAATGCATGGGTGGATTGACAGGAGCTGATGGATGGTTAGGCGGGTGGACCAGTGAATGAGTGGAGAAGCAGGAGAGTGAATCCGGGAATGATTGTAGAATTTGGTATATAAGTCTCTCCACTGAAAGACCGACAGACTGCCTGACGGTGTCGACGGATATATAAGTTATGTTTTTACAAGGCAATAAAATAACAGAACTGGCACTCGCAAGTATGTAGTCAATATTGTCAACGCACTGGCTCAGAATCTTCAATAATTGAAAAAATTCAAAAATTTAAGATATTTTGGTTTATCTTACTGCCTGAGATTTGTCATTTTGTTTGAGGAAAGCCATATGGCATTAATGTTAACCCTTTACTGGTTAAATTTGTTCAGTAAAATCCAAATATGCGCTTACTTATTTAATGTACATTTGCAGGCACAGACAAGGTCATTCCCGAGAATATACCACTGGAACGACTGTCTCGGTTAACGAGCCAGTCATTACAGCGGTAAATTTTCAAAAATACTCCAATCCCCGCCGGCAAATGGACATTGCCCAAGATCACTAAATTGACCATTTTTGGCTGACCATCATGCAAGGGTTAATGTTGAATGATTGAGATGGATATTATGGATAGCTATTTGAGTTTTGCTTTTACCAAGATGTCACGTAGATTCGGATTTTTCTTGAACGCAATTACTGGACGCTTGTTAAAGGGTTGTTTCAGTTTCTCCTGTAGGTTTTGATACTCATCTTTCAAAATTTTGGAAATTTCAACGTTTTTCCGATTATAGGTCAGAATGAATGGAATTTTGTCACGTTGATCAGATAAGCCTGGGTCCGAGTTTATTCCCCTTGGCCACTGTGTTTCGAGTTCTTTAATCCAAAACGATTCTCGAAGTTTTCTTTGCTTATCAGTTTCTTCTGCCGTATCTGAAAGGGGTGGCTGTTCAATCGGCATAATTTCAAAGTCACGAAGGACTAAATGGTCAGGAAGATTAAAATGTTCGGAAACATGTGTGTCTTCCTCTAGCCTTATATCTGAGAGGTGTCGAGTTGCCCGCCATCTTAATGGACATTTGGTTTCGCCGACATACTGTTTTTGGCACAATTTGCATGAAATTAGATAAATAACATTTTCAGAGTCACAATCTAGATTAGACTGAAGTTGGAACTTGCTTTTGTTCTGAAAGCTCGTGAAAGTATTCTGGTTTGGGAGAAATTCATCTAACTTGCACCTTTTCTTTCCGCATTTGCGAGATTCGCCTACACCTATAATAGGACGATTGTGAGAAATTTTGGTAGGCCGACGATTTGAGGCATTATCTGGAATGGTTTCCAAGCCGTCTAATGTTTCAGATTTGATTTTGCGCAAGAATCGTGAGGAGTAACCTCGTGGTTTGAGGGCTTTGAATAGGGTAGAGCACGCTTCTTCTAAGTTTTTCCTATCACTCGAATTCCTGTGAAAACGGATTATTTGTGATTTAACTATTCCTTTAAAAGTATGTGGTGGATGGAAAGATTTTTTGTGCAATAGCTGATGCGAATCGGTTGGTTTGAAATACACTTTGTAGTCTAAGTAGCCAGTTGTTTCATACTTTAGACCTTTATATACAGTTACATCCAGGAAATCTACGGACATCTCGTCAATGGTTGCTTTTAATTTGATATTCGGATCGTGATTGTTCAGAATTTCGAAAAATTCATCAAACTCTGCCTTTGTGTGTTGCCAAATCATGAAAATGTCATCAAGGTACCTGCGATAAATGAGGGGATGTTTTGGACACTTTTCTAACGCTTCCTCCTCCCACTCTGCTACGTAAATATTGGCAAAACATGGGCTAAAGCGCTTGCCCATCGCGCAGCCGCAAATTTGTTGGTAAATTTCGCCATCGAATTCAAAATCATTGCCTTTCAGACTCAGCTCTAATAGAGCTATTACTTCTCTGTCTGGCCTGTTGGTGTCTGGGTAGTTCACGAATGCTCTACGGATAGAATTTATACCCTTCTCGATGTCAATGTTTGTATACATAGCATCGATGTCAAGCGTGACCAAGAATGAATTTGGAGGTATCCAGGTCTCAGAGACCTGTGATAAGAAGTCTTCTGTGTTTTTCAAGAAGCTGGGGTGTCTATTTGCTATTGGCTGTAGATGGTAATCGATGTATTCACTGATTCTGTATGATTCTGAGCCACAATCAGAGATTATAGGTCGACCGGGCGGTGACATTGGGTCCAACCACAAATCTATGGGTTTATGAATTTTTGGCAAAAGATAGAAAGTCCGTGGTTTTGACTCAAGTTTAGCAAAGAGATACTTATGTTGTTTTTCGGTGATCTTCTTGCTATCGAGCAATTTTTGAAGAATCTCATTAAATTTGCTGCAATTATTTTGCCAAAGTGGTTTGCTTAGTTTCTGGTAATGCTTTGGGTTACTAAGTTGTCGTTGTGCTTCACGTTTATAGTTATCTTTAAGCATTATTACAGTCGCCGACCCTTTATCTGCAGGTTTGATGACAATTTCGCTGTTTTTAGACAATTCAATTAAGGCCTGGCGTTCCTCATAGGGTAAATTTGGTTGATCATTAGGGAATGTAGAATTTTTAACACGTTCTGAAAAGAGTTCTATGCTTTCACCGATCGCTGGGTCCAGGATTTTTACGTTTGGTGCCCAGCCAGTTTTGTCAATGAATGGTGGAATGTTACTATTAGAGTTACGAAAAAAATCTGCTAACTTAATACGGTGACTAAATTCAGATGTTTCCATACAGCCATTATCTAAAAGAGCATCCAAACCTGTTTTAGGTTTTGGTGTTGGGACAAATGTAAGACCAAAATTGAGCAGTGACTGCTCTGCTTCACCTAATGGGGAGCCAGTTAGATTGACAATATTACTGCCCAGTCCTGTTTCCGGGCGGATGTTACCCTGGCCCTTTTCTAGTTTAAATTTAGGAATTTAAGCCAGGCAGAATACATCGAGTTAGCTGTCTTCTCAGTCCAATGAATGTTATCCTTAACCACATTAAATTCGGAGAGTCTAAGTGCAGGAATGACAGTCACAGATTTTGATGATTCAGCCGTCGAATTGATGGACTGAATCGCCAACTTCTGCTGAGCTGTCAACCGACTTGAATAGTTAAGTTTTGCGAAGTAAATCGCAGTCTTTGGGAATTTGGACTTAATCGCACTGAGAAGCAGCATTAATCTATGTTTTGAACTAGAGATGGGTTCATTCATATCATTAATGCCAATGTTGATCACTATTTTCTCTGGTTTAAATGATCCAGTGTACTTTTGAATTAGTCCTCTAGCATGACACAATTTAGCTCCCGGGTAGCAGGCAACTTGCGTTTCAGGGTGGGGCTCAACATTAATGCGACTCAGGTTCGAAGCTCCAAAGATGAGTACTTTGTTCGTGAGAACAGGTAGTCGCCAGTCAATTTTGTTTTCGATTTCATGACGAAATTTCCAAAAAATGTTTCTCTCCAACATGGTGGGTTGTTGGGGTCTATTTGCAAATTTAATAGGACGCACCTCCGGTGCATTACTTGGACCTGGAGTTGGAGAGAAGCTGGGCTGTGGCAGTTTCCCTGTTGGGGATGGGGTCTTGAGACCCGATGGTTGACTGCTCTGGGGGGATTTCTGAGAAGCGCCAGTCCGTGGACCAGATTTGCTACCATTAACCCTTTCCCTCTGTGGCAAGGGCGGATATTCGTTTGGGTCATTTAGATTGCCTAGTGGAGAGTCAGGTAGTGGGATTAATGATGCTTCAAATAGCATATCTCTAGGGCCAGAATCTAATGGTAGCAATGGAGAGATTTTATTGTCTACTCGTTTTGTGACTGGCGGCGAAGTTTCAGGTGATCTGAGGCGTTTTTTCATTTGTGATTGTGGGGCCACAGTTGGTATCATGACCAGAGGCGTGGCTTGTGCGAGATTTTGAATTGGTTGCTGAGATGGATCTATCGGTCGCACAAAATCGTAAAAAGAACTAATCGCATTAATGTCGAGCTTTCTATTATAATTGTTTTTTGCCCAGCGTATAGCATTGGACTTAGCACGACCTAGGTCTAAATGTGGCATTGCCTGTGTGAGGACTACTTCAGCTCTAATACTACCAAGTTGTTCATTATAGTGATTTAACATGGCCTTAATGGTAGATTTTGCCCACTCAAAATTCACATTCCAGATGGCAAAGTAGATGTCATCATTTGGCATAGCTGGCTTACAAAATCCATTCAGCTCTTCCACCTTCCTGCTAAGCCCATCAGGGAGAGTTTCGGCATCTAAATGCCTACGTAGCGTAGCAATATGGTGGAAGCACTGAATTATTTGGTAATACAGCTTTACCAGGCGCGCATGCGCAGATGAACCCCCTTTACCATCTCCATTCTTCCTACGACCATTCTTCCTCGCAATAGCCATTCAGACAGACAAGCGTTCAATCTAACTAGCAATCAGACAGGCAGTTGAGCAGGTAAGAAAGATTCGATCAGGCAAACTCAAATTCAAGCACACAAATTCATTCACATCAACTACAAATTGAACCAATATATTACTTACACCTGAAAGACAAATTATAGAATTAACATGTAATATGCAAGGGTTAACAATACAACAATACAATACGCAATATTATAAGTTACTCACAGTAATTATGGACACCGTCAATTGGCTAAATGCATTTCACATGGATGTGCTTCATCAGTAGCCTGTATGACAAATCTGTCAGTCCTTCAGTTTAGACAGCTTTATATACGTTTACTGAATTACTCAATCTCCTTTGAAAAACTACTCTATGGTTTAATTTGAATAATTGAACTTTGTGCAAGGTTTGAATTTCCTTTGATTCGGGTTTATCACAAACATCATTAATAAAGCCAATGATTAGTGGACTGGTTTCACTCCACACAGATTAGTGAAATTTTACTCTTCCGAATTGGATTGATAAGTGAGTAGTGTTTCCTTCACGAGATCATGAATCGATCATTCAAAGGTGTTATATGCTTTTGTGGGGACACTCAATTTTGCCTTTTGATTCCTTTTGAACATTTGATGCCGAAAAAATTAATCAAGTTTGGTGGACATATTTTGTCATTTTATAGAATTTTGTTCGCCACACCGGAAAGGCCACTGCAGTGTTTATAATTAAACTTTGTTCATGCATGTAGAAAGAAAGTAGTATTCAGCTCCCTTAATTTTATGTGAGTGAGTGGCTGGACGGACACACAGAGAGCCGGATGGCTGGCAAGGCAGATGGACAGATCCATCCATCCATCCATCCATCCATCCATCCATCCATCCAACCAACCATCCATCCCACGCCCCCATCCATCCATGGAAGGATGGGGAGGCGGGCAGGATGGGGAGGTGGGATGGGGACGGGCATAAAGGAAGGATAGAGCTTAGTCGGAGAGAGGGAGGAAGGATCCATCCATCCATCCATCCATCCATCCCACACACCCATGGAAGGAAGGGGATTGGGGATGATTGATGGGCAGGATCCATCCATCCATCCCACCATCCACCCACCCATACATCAAACCATCCATCCATTCATTCATCCATCCATCCATGGAAGGGAGGGAAGGAGGGATGGGAAAGATCCATCCATCCATCCCGATGTGAAGATGGAATGA